>LPNX010500543.1:244430-307498 GCA_001517045.1 Pseudotsuga menziesii | reverse complement strand
TTAATAAAATTCGCAACTCACATCCCTTTAATTAATTAACCCCCTTCCCCCTTTGCCGGAGTATGCTCTGACCGATCTTCGATCGGAATACCCAGAAACGTCATTGGATCTCTAAACCCCACAAGAGGAACTTAACTAAAACTTTTCCCCATAACCAATGCACCGGCGTTGTTCGATAAATAACGAGGCATGTGGCAAATTCCAAGTGTGGGCACCGGGCTACCTAATCTGGGCACTAGTAGTTAAGTTATTGAACACTTACCTTTGACCCCAGACAGGTCTGTCATGTCTTCGAACGGAGCCACTGAAGGTATTACCGGTTAGGACATCCAGCCACCATAAGCAAAGATCACAAGCAAAAAACTCTTAAAATCTACCAAGAGCACTTGCAAAACCTAATACTCACTAGCTTAAATTCCTAGACTTTATTTCACACGCTTATTTGACTCCATAAGGCACTGGTCCTTTGTTATATTTGATTAATTTTCTATCTTGATCAACTGTCTATGGTCCATTTCAATTGATTATATTTGAATGCTTAAGTTATAAGTCTGGAATCTTTGCTTATATGTGTGATCTCTTGTTAGCAACATGGATTGCTTTTGATTTTGTTTCATATTCATAATAAACAAACACTTCAAATCATAATAACTCCTAAACAAACACCCATCCGCATCCGCAACTAATCAAAACACTTTAACAACTTAAGAGCCATAGAAACTCTTTTGTAGGGACTACCCCCTTGGCTTCGTTAGGAGTTAGCCTAAACGGAGAAGCTAGGAGTAGGTGACAGTACCTAGCTCTGTGCTTGCCCCCAAGGTCACACCTCTCCCACTTTCCTAAGTGAGGAGACAGCTTTCGAAACATTTTTGCTGTTGGTGTGCAATAGGCGGACAACAGCGCCGTCATAGCTGGTTGTGGTTTATTTTATTTGATGTGCATATTTACATGATGCTGAATTATAATGTGCCAGATAGCATGCTATACCATCGGCAACTATCCCCATTGCCGAAACATACATAACCAAATCGATGGTGGGGATTTTTCCTTTAGCTCCTCACCACTATTAATTACATTATATACATCATGCAAACGGGGTCAAAACCGGGGTGTGACAATCCTAGGCTCACTAAAAAATTCCTCTTCTGTGAAAAGTCCTAATTTTCGGCAGCAGTGTCGGGTCCAAAACTGAAAAACCTTAGAATTGGATTCTGCTTCAACAGAAAGATGCGACCTAAGGAGGAGAGTTAATACAACCTTCTTTTGCTGAAAATCAATGGAGGAATATCCACAAAGTAGGAAGCCCTAGTTCCCACAGTTGCACAGTTTCTTCTTCTCAGGTTAGCTCTGATTCAATGTTATATTTTTAACATTAAGCTAGCATTATTAGGATCTTTAACTGAGAGAATAACAAGCACAACAATCAAACACAAGAGACAATGAACACAATGTTTTTCCTTGGGGAAACCAGAAATAGAGAAAATCCCGCAACTTCCTCAGAGATAGAATCATCACCAAAATAGAAAAGCCCAAATCAGTAAGATGATCTCCCAACAATGGTAACCTTCTTTCTATCTGGCCTCAATGTCTTCTCCTTCTCAACTATGTGCTACACTTGAGTGTGTATGAGATGTGTGTTAAATAGAGAGATCACCTCTGTATTTATACTGCTTCCCGGCATGACTAAAACCCCACTAGGGCCGACTTCACTAGGTGAGTCTAATAACCCTAGTGCCCTGGAACTGTGAGGACTTTAACCCTTAGACAATAGGAGGGTTACCCACAATGGGTTGACATGAATTTTTTACATTATATATCCTCCTAATTGAAACATTGGGGCATGACATCATGGCTCAATTACATTACAGACACATCCTAGAATAAACATCGGGGTACAAGACATAACATACATAGATGAATACATTCTGAATTTAGAATTACATCAACACATACAGGATACTATCGCAAGTTTATCAGGGGATACACTACAATTATTGCTCCGATGGAAAAGATATTAAAGAAACATGCTGCGTTTGAATGGACTCTGGAATATCAAGGAAGCTTCGACACCCTAAAGGCCAAGATGGCCTTCGCACCAATATTGGTTTTTCCTGATTGGAATAAAGAATTCTATGTGCATGTTGATTCTTCTTCTATAGCACTAGGGGTTGTTCTTATGTATCCAGGTGAAGGTGAATTGGACCATCCAATAGCATATGCCAGTAGAAAGTTATCATTTGCTGAACGAAATTATGCCACAACTGAAAGAGAAGGCGTCAAGATGGTTTATGCTTCACAAAAGTTTAGGAACTATTTGTTTGGGGGACATTTCAAGATGTTCACTGATCATTCTGCTTTAAAATACCTAGTTCCAAGAGTTTGATTTTGAACTAGTGGTAAAGACAGGATAGTTGAATGCTGGCTCGGATCATCTATCACATGTTGAGAATGGTGAAGAACCAACCAATATTGGTGATGGATTTCCAAATGCACAATTGTTCCGAATTGAAGTCGTAGATGATCACTATGCACCAATTGTTCAGTTTGTGTCTACTGTTGTCGCCCCAATAGACATGTCGATTAGCCAAAAGAAGTAGTTGGTCTTAAAAGCCTTTGATTTTCAACTAGTTGTTGGACAACTATATGAACTTGGACCAAATGAAATATTATGACGGTGCATCTTACCGGATGAGTAGGGTCCCCATGGAATGGCATGATCACCATATTAACCATAAACATTTTGTGATAGGATATTTTGTGTTGTTATATGACAATAAGTTCATCAAGCATCCAGGTAAGTTACAAACGCACTGGTTAGGTTCCTATCTTGTCCAGTCCATTACATCTGGTGGTGCAGCTCAGTTACAATAGTTAGATGGTGCAATGTTGCTGAAACTCATCAATGGGAGTCGCTTGAATCCCTATAGAACAGGGTCGGTGATGTGCACCACCTGAAGTATTGAGGAATTAAAAAAAAATGAGGATTGTAGTTCAGCAGCACAAGGCAAGCCCTGAGGGAGAGGCTGCGCAAGGTTATAATTGTTAGCGGTAGTTAGTTGACCCTTTGTGACAGTTTTCGGGTCGTGGGGTGGTCAAATCAAATAATAAATGCATGTAGTTAAACCAGTTGGCTGGCGGTGCTTGTTGAAGTGACCTGCATTAATGGGTGATCTGATCATTATAAGCATAAGATCATCGACGGATTTGGCGTCATTAATACCTGATTTGGCAATAATGATGAAGTTATATTTGGTAATGATGGATTTGGAATTGGAAGTGGCTATAAAACACCGCATGGGATGCATCAGATGGCATTATTCAGCTCCAACAGTAGAGGTAGATGGTGAATTGTATGCAGATTATTGAGCAGAGTTTTGAGTGAAGTGTAGTTCGAGCTGTTTAGTGTCTTTTTAGGATTTGAGGGGTAAGGGATGCTAAGCGGACTTGACGCTATTGAAATTACGAGTGAATATGAGTCTCCCATTCGTCCCACGGCTATGGAAGAGGAAGTTATTGTTGTCATATTTGTAACTTCGGAATGTATTCATCTATGTATCTTATGTATTGTAACCCGATGTTTATTTTGGGAAGTATCTATTATGTAATTGAGTCATGTTGTCATGCCCAAATTTTTTGATCGGGGGAATCAATAATGTAAACAAGTCATGTCAATTCATAGTGGGTAACCCTTCGATTGTCTAAGGGTTAAAGTCTCCGCAGTTTTGGGGCACTAGGGTTATTAGACTCTCCTAGTAGAGGTCAGCCCTAGTAGGTTTTTAGTCATGTCGGGATTAGTATAAATAGAGATCTGGGGTCTCTATTTAGTACACATCACTCACACACTCAAGTGTAGCGCATAGTTGAGGAAGGAGAAGACAATGGAGCTAGACAAGAAGAGGATTACTACTGTCGGGAGTGCATCTTACTGTTTTGGGTTTTTACATCTTCTGCTGATTCTATCTCTGAGGAAGTTGCAGGGTTTTCTCCATTTATGGTTTCCCCGATGAAAAACACTATGTTCATTGTCTCTTGTGTTTGATTGATGTACTTGTTATTCTCTTAGTAAAGATCTTAACATAATGCTAGCTTAATGTTGAAAAACTAACATGGTATCAGAGCTAACCTAAGAAGAAGACACTGTGCAGCTGCAGGAACTAGGACTTCATATTTTGTGGATCATTCTCTATATATTTTTAGCAAACGTAAGGTGGGATAACTCTCCTCCTTAGGGCGCATCTTTCTGTCGAAGTAGAATCCAATTCTGAGGTTTTTTAGTTTTGGACCTGTCACTGCTATCAAAAATTAAGGATTTTTACAAAAGAGGAATTTTTTAGTGAGCCCAGGCCTGGATTGATCTCCTCCCCAAAATTGAAGTTAGCGACAAATTTCAAGGCATTTGGGTGGACAGAACTCTAGAAAAGAAAAACCCTAATTTGCTCCTAAACCAGCTCTGCAGGATTTCATCTCAAGTTTCAGATTCGACATGTTGAACCTGGTAAGATCTAAAATCGTTTGTATTTCCATTTGAGGTCCTTAGTTAAGATGTCTCATTATACCAAGCTTGATGAAAAGCTTGAGGGAGTTGATAACTTCTGAGCCTGGAAGTATAGGATCTCTTTAGTCCTAGATAAAATGAATTAGGCTCCTACATCCATGAGGAGGTTCTAGTTCCAGAGGGAGATGAGGCAAAGGCCTTACATAAGAAGAAGATGTTTATAGAAAAAAGGATGATTGTTGATTCTATCAAGGATCACCTTATCCCATAGGTGTCCTCTCTCAAGACACCTAAAGCTATGTTTGATGCCCTAACCAAATTGTTTGAAAGGAAGAACATAAACCAGAAGATGACCCTAAGAAACCAACTAAAGAATGTGAAGATTTAGAATGTAGAAACAATCTAGTCTTACTTCACAAGAGTTTCTCAAATCAAAGAGAAACCAGAAGCAGTTCATGAAGAAGTGGAAAATGCAGAGATTGTAATGACTACCTTGAATGGCCTTCCCAGGTCATGGGATTCTTTCATCCAAGGAATCTATGCTAGAAAGAAGTTAGTCAAGTTCAGCAGACTATGGGAAGAGTGCTCTCAAGAATAATCTCGGATAACAACTCAAGAAGAGAACATGGGAAGTGAAGACCAAGCTCTCACGGTACACTCCAAGTCTCACTCCAAGTCAAACAAAAGAAGACCTCATAGCTCCAAAGTTAAGCACTCTCACAAAGATAACACTAGAAAATATGTATCTACGATCATATGCTATACATGTGATGAAGCAGGACACTATGCAAGGAATTGTCCTAACAAATAGAAGATAATGAAGAAGAGAAACAAAAGAAGACATCATGCTCATGCTGCAGAGGATGATGAACCATCCAGGAAGAGATCCAGATATGAAAGTGAAGACTCTTCAAGCAAGGATGAATATGTTCTGATATCTGCTCTCACAAGTAACATTACTCATGGAAGTGATGATTGGCTTGTAGACAGTGGGGCTTCCAAACATATGACTAGATTCAAGGAATCCTTTGTGAGACTGTCAGAACATGAATCACCTCACAAGGTAAAGCTAGGAGATGACTACCAATATCCAATAAAAGGTAGTGGGGAATCTTCCTATAAATTAGACTCTGGAAAATCTCTAACAATGAAAGAAGTATTGTTTGTGCCAGTTCTCAAGAAGAACCTTATCTCCATATCAGCATTAGATGCAAAAGGAATGCGGGTTGCATCCATAGATGGTCAAGTCATCATGTGGCCAAAAGGAAAGAATATCGATGATGAGGTAGTGATTGGAGAGCAAGAAGGAGGATTTTACAAATTAAAGGGCCATCCATAACAATCCTTGGTTCATGGCACAGTAGAGCCAAGTGAACTTTGGCATAGAAGGCTTGCACATGTGCATTACAAGGCACTACCTATTGCAAGCAAAGTTGTCGAAGATCTTCCAGAAATCCAAGCAAAACATGATGGGGTCTGCAAAGGATGTGCGAAAGGAAAGAATACAAAGAAGACATTTCCAAGCAGTGAAAGCAAAGCAAAAGGAATCTTGGAAATCATCCAGTCTGATGTATGCGGTTCTATGTCATCAAACTCTCTAAGAAGGTATGCATATTATGTTTCTTTTATTGATGACTTTTCTAGGAAGACATGGGTTTACTTCATGAAGAATGAAGACAAAATATTTAGTAAGTTCAAGGAATTCAGAGCCTTGATCGAGAACCATACTGAAAATAAGATCAAGAGCATTTGATCAGATAATGGTGGAGAATTCACTTCAAATGAATTCAAAGAGCTATGAAAAGAATCAGGGATTAAGAGGGAGTTGTCCACTCCTTATAATCCATAACAGAATGGGATTGCGGAATGGAAGAACATAACTATCATGGAAGTTGCAAAAGAAATGATTCATGATCAAGACCTTCCTATGCCTCTTTGGGCGGAAGCTGCCAAAACAATGGTGTATGTATAGAACCGTACTCTGCATAGAGTACTTGAGAACAAGACTCCTGAAGAAGTCTTCTTCGGCAAGAAACCAGAAATCAGCCATCTCAGAATATTTGGCTGTCCTGTGTACATACACATTCCAAAAGAGAAAAGGACTAAATTAGATCCTTCAGGAAAGAAGGGTATATTTGTGGGATACTCTGAAAGCTTGAAGGCTTACATAATATATTTCCCAGGATACAAGAAAATTGAAATCAGTAGGGATGTGACATTTGATGAAGACACAGCTTACAACAAATCCAGAAAGAGACCTGCTGAAGAACCTGAAGAAGTAGAAGCACCCAGAATTCATGATACAACCATGAATGGAGAAACTGAAGAAGAAGATCAATAATTTGAAGAACCACAAAGACCTGTAGATCCACCTCTAGAGAAGAATCCTCATAAGAGGAAACTTGCTTGGGTACGAGAACTTATCCAAGGTGGATAAAGATATGGGGCTCCAGAAGAGAATCATAGAGAAAGAAAGGGGACCAGATCTTGTTTCAGGTATGTAGCTTTACTATGCGATTTCATTGACAAATAACCTTGCAGTTATGAAGAAGCGGTAGAACATAAAGAATGGAAGGATACTATGATCGAAGAGTACCAATCGATCATGAAGAATGATTTTTGGGATGGTGTCCCAAGACCAAATAGGAATTCAGTTGTAACTTCCAAAAGGATCTACAAGATCAAACATGCTGCAGACAGTAGCATTGAAAAATATAAGGCAAGATTTGTAGCTTGGGGTTTCTCTCAGAAAGAGGGAATATACTATGAAGAAACCTTTGCACCTGTAGCCAGATACACTTCCATCAGATCAGTACTTTCTCTTGCTACAATGATGAAATGGAAGATACATTAGATGGATGTCAAGAATGCTTTCTTAAATGGTGTAGTGGAAGAGGAATTGTATGTAGAACAGCCACTCGACTTTGAGACACATGACAGGGATTCTGATGTATGAAGATTGAAGAAATCCTTGTACGATTTGAAACAGGCACCCAGTACATGGTACATATGATTTGATAGCTCTCTATCCAGTTTGGGCTTTACCAAGGGTAAAGCAAATTCCAACCTTTAATATAAGGTTGAAGATGGCAACCCAGTGATAGTTCTACTATATGTAGAGGATCTATTTGTGACAGGTATGGACGGGTTGATTACTAACACAAAGAGAAAGCTTGCTGCCAAGTTTGAGATTAAGGAATTGGGTATGATGCATTACTTTCTAAGTATGGAGGTGTGGCAGAGTACAGATGGAATCTTCCTTGGACAAGGGAAGTATGCAGTAGAGATCCTGAAGATGTTTGGGATGATGGACTGCAAGACTATGGCCACACCTGTGGCATCGAACCTGAAGCTATTGAGTGATGCTTCATCAGAGTCGGTTGATGCTATGATGTATCATCAGATGATTGGATCATTGATGTACCTGACAAACATGAGACTAGACATTTGATTTGCTGTGAACACCTTGAGCTAGTTCTTGATAGATCCAAGAAATGTTCACTTGATTGCTGCAAAGCATATTCGGAGGTACTTGAGGGGTACAATTGATTATGGGCTCAATAATAATGTGAATCAAAAGATTAACCTGGAGGGTTATGTTGATTCAGATTGGGTAGTCAGTGCCATCGATAGGAAGAGCACTTCAGGATGTTGCTTCAATATGGGATTAAGTGTGCTCTCTTGGTTTAGCAGGAAATAATCCTATGTGGCACTGAGTATAGCTGAAGTAGAGTACATCATGGCTTGTTCAGTTAGTTGTGACGCAGTATGGCTGCAGAAGATATTGTCTGATTTATTTGATCTCCAGATGGATGCTACTTGTATACATTGTGAAAACCAGAGTTGCGTGAAGTTGTTAGAAAATCTAGTGTTCCATGACAAGTCAAAGCACATCGAGATCAAGTATCACTATATCAGGGATATGGTGCACAGAGGAGCAGTGAAGCTCCAGTATGTTGCGATGGAGGAAATGATAGTTGATGTGTTGACGAAGCTCCAGAGTGAAGTTCGAGTACTTCAGGGAGAAGCTTGGTGTTCTCCAGATCGAGGTTTCCTCCAAGGGAAAGTTATGAGTCCCAAATTCATTCTGATGAGTAGGTCAGATGTAAGGGCTGAGCCATTCTATCATGGTGAGAGGATTCAATTCCTTCCATGTCAGATATGAGTGCTAAGATCCAAAGCCATTCTGACGAGCAGGTGAGATGTAAGGGTTGATCCATTCTGTTATGGTGAGAGGATTCATTTCCTTCCATGTCAGATATGAGTGCTGAGATTCATATCCATTTTGACAAGCAGGTCAGATGTAAGGGTTGAGCCATTCTGTCATGGTGAGAGGATTCCGTTTCTTCCATGTCAGATATGAGTGCTGGCCATTTTGTCGAGTAGGGAAAATTTAAGGGAAACTTCCACTCTCCAGGAGAGTGGAGGCACTTGGTCTGTTACCAGGTAGCTCATTCTGGGATCGGGGGCCATTCTATCATGGTGAGAGGATTCAGTTCCTTCCATGTCAGATGTGAATGCAGGCCATTCTGGTGAGGGTGTAGGAATTGTTTCCTACCAGGTCAGATATAAGGGAAACGACCATTCTCTGGGAGAATAGAGACACCTAGTCTATTACCAGGTAGATCATTCTGGGACTGGGGTCCATTCTATCGTGGTGAGATGATTCAGTTCCTTCTAGGTCAGATGTGAGCGCAAGCCTTTCTGGTGAGGGTGGAGGACTTGTTTCCTTCTAGGTTAGATATAAGTGTTGAATCGTTTTCACAGATGTTAGTGATGTGATGTCCTATCATGCTGGTGAATGTGAGTACTGGGCATTTTTGATGTGATTATAGGTCTCTATATGATCAGATTTGAGTGATGGGCATGCCTTTCTGACGAGTAGGTCAGATGTAAGTGTTGGGTGAAGACCTACCTGATGGCTAGGCCTACAAGCAGTATGCAATAAGGTTGGCTTTGTAGAACTTCCTATGACAAGATAGGACACATGATGATGACCAGATGATATCCATATTGAGCTATGATCCAGATCTAGTTATGATGACTCCAAGAGATCCAGATGGAGTGATGATCCAGATCCAGCCCAGTGATGATGATCCAGATCGAGTGATGATCTAGATCCAGTGATGTTGATCCAGATCCACTGATGATGTCCCATGATGATCCAGATCGAAAGATGATCTAGATCTAGTGATGATGATCCAGATTGAGAGATGATCCATATTTAAAGAATGAAGATGACTTGAAGACTCAGAAGACTCGAGATGTAGATGAAGAGATGATCTAGTTGATACAGAGAAGAATACCAGTGCTAAAAATTGTGTCAAAATAATACCCTCCTAGTTAAGAGGGAGTGTTGATCTATTTGTAACTTCAAAATGTATTCATCTATGTATCTTATGTATTATAACCCAATGTTTATTCTGGCATGTATCTATTATGTAATTGAGTCATGTTGTCATGCCCCGATGTTCCGATCGGGAGAATCAATAATGTAAACAAGTCATGTCAAGTCATAGTGGGTAACCCTCTGATTGTCTAAGGGTTAAAGTCCCCACAGTTCTGAGGCACTAGGGTTATTAGACTCTCCTAGTAGAGGTCAGCCCTAGTAGGGTTTTATTCATGTAGGGATTAGTATAAATAGAAAGATGGGGTCTCTATTTAGTACACATCACTCACACACTCAAGTGTAGCACATAGTTGAGGAAGGAGAAGACACAAGGGCTAGACAAGAAGAAGATTACTGCTGTCGGAAATGCATCTTACTATTTCACGGTTTTACATCTTCTGTCGATTCTTTCTCTGAGGAAGCTACGGGGATTTCTCCATTTATGGTTTCCCTGATGAAAAACACTATGTTCATTGTCACTTGTGTTTGATTGTTGTACTTGTTGTCCTCTTAGTAAAGATATTAACATAATGCTAGCTTAATGTTGAAAAACTAATAGTTATGAGTATGCCAGTGGGTTTGTTGTCCATTCCAAAGTAGAAGTGACAGACTCAAAGAACCAGTCCTACGCCACTAGAGAAGAGGAAAACTCACACGTCTACAAATATGCGGGGAGAAGGAATTGCACAAACTGGATCATCGATCTCAGTAGCAGTTGAGTCCTTGGCACCACGGGGTGTCTTGGTGAATGATATTTTGGGATACATCGCTCCTATGCATATAGGAGCCAAGCCATGACAGATGTCGAATAATCAGAAGTACCCTCCCAAGTTTCCAGTACTGCCGGAAGGGATGACATGCTCAGTCGATATCATCCCTGCGTTGATCAGGCTCAAGTTTGAGGATCACGACCTACTTTTGGTTAAAGATGTTCCAAACAAACCATATGAATCTGTCCATATAGTTCCTAGTGGCCACATTCAGTGAATTCTGGTGAATAGTGGACAAGGTATTAGATATGGTTCATTCAGTTGGATCTCTTATTGTCTGATTTGAGTTTTCATAAATCACCACTCATCAAATTCTGAACATTTTTACTTCTATAGTTAACTGGAGTTTTTAACCCTCTTTCTGATTGGAGTGGGTAGGAGACTTTTATGAGATATCTCTCTTGGTTAATAATTTCATCAAAGTCACCCAAAAATTGCACTTAGTCTCATTCACAGAATGAAGACTGCATTAGCACTGAAAACCTCTTAGTTTAACACTTTGGAAGTAGTGTAGACACCTTAACTTAACTCTCATCTTGAAACACTTTGATGAATAATTTTGTCATAGTCACCCAAGAATTGCACTTAGTCTCATTCACTTAGTCTCATTCACATAGAAGACTACATTAGCACTGAAAAAATCTTAGTTTAATACTTTGGAAGTAGTGTAGCCACCTTGATCTGACTTTCATCTTGAAACACTTTGATCGACTGTACTAGGAACAAGAATTTTGGGTTTTAAGCCTGAGCCATCATTGTTGTGAGCACTCAACCTTGTTGCTAGACCACAGCTCGATGAGATTTTTCTAGAAATTTTAATCAAGTGTGGGTCGATTTCTATAGTCAACACTGCACATTTTGAATATAAAACTAATCATTGCCAATATCTCTTTTCTAAATCATAGCTCTTTTCTCAGAATGGCTTTTTCTTAGAGGCCTTTTATGATTTTGGGAGGGGATGATTCTTCATGTTCAGTCCTTGAGAGTTGTCTAGCATCTTCTGTTATATTTGAGCAGAAAGGGAGAAATCTCTCAAGGTAAAGGTCTAGAGAATGATTGCTTATCTTTTCTTATGGTGTTCTTCTGAAAGAGCTAGGATACACCATGTTCATTTCTTCTAGAGTTGTATAGACAGGAAAAACCCTGACTTTTGAATCATTAAAATTGTATAACTATTGCCAGTATCTATTGTTTGTCTGATACTTTTCAACATTTACTGTTTTCTTACATAGTCAGCAACTTAGTCCATCACATAATTTTTTATTGTTAAAACTTCATTGATTCCAATCAGTTTACATACATACATCAGATTTAACACTAGGTACACTGTACCTTGAGACGGAATAGGGCTTCATAACATCCACCACAGTTTTCCATTCACAAGATAGGGTCCACCTTCTATGTAAAGCTCCTAAGTTCCAACGCAGAAACATGCCACAAGAAATAGCAGGTGGCAAAGCATGTTTAGAGATTCACCATTGTTCTGACCTGAACACATCTATAATGCAATCATAGCTAGCATGCTTCATGTCAATCTCTAATTAAGATATTGAAGTTTCGTAGAGTTACTGTCGATTTCTAATGTTTGTCTGATACTTGGGAAATGTACACTATTTTTTCATATGGTTGGCAACTTAGATTCTATGATATAATTTTTAATTATCCTTACTCAACTGATTGAGATCGGTTTACACAGACATCAGTTCCAACCATGGGAAAAATGCACCTTGAAACAGAATAGGATTTTTATAAACACCTACTATTTTTTTCCATTCATAAGAATATGTCCTACTTCTATCTAAAGCTCCTTGATCTTCATACAAAACCACGCCTCAAGAAATATCATGTGGCAAAGATTCATAATTTTTCTAACCTATATCATGTATGCAAACTTATAAATTTAAAATGCAAGCACAGTTTGCATGCTTGATGTCTATCTCCACTTAATATAAGATTCCATGATAAGTTGCCAACGTATGGATACTGGGGAATGGGTGCAAGTTTGGGTATGACACTTTTAGAACAGGAGACAGGTGTATGTCAAGGGTACATATATCAAATTTTATATATGCAATAATATATGGAAAAAATGAGTATTGAAAATCATGTAAATCAACAACGATTCAAATTCATTTTTAAATTTAAATGATTCCAATATCCATCATTTCTCAATTGACATTCATAGTTGAACATTGAACATTGACATTCCTTCCCTTTCCAGATAGGGTGTGGAAATGACAAGCAGAAAAAACTGAATTTGAAACTTGATGAAACTGAAATATGGGGACTCGGGGAGAGAAGAATCCTTTATAGTGAACTGTTGGCCTAGACATTAATTCCTAGAGTGCCTGGCCTTCCTGTGAGCACTCAACCTTGTTGCTAGACCACAACTTGATGATATTTTCCTTATTGGATATTATTCTTTGGCACTATATTGGTTTAATTCTGGGTGTAAGTTACAGTATTCAATAGCCATGGAGCTCATTAGCAATTATTTGCCAGGGCACATGGTACTAATTATAAGAGTAGCATATATTTCTTCGCTTTTCCTTCTATTTTTCTTTTCAAGAATATTCACTTCTCAATCCCACGATTTATTCAAAGGACCAACGACACCTCCCATTACAACTAAAAAACCATACGATTTTTTTCCACCTCGGGGTTTTGCACCCACCACTTATATATATCATACATTAAATCTCCTGGACTTAGATAAATGAAGGTACAGATCGATCGAAGTCATCCCTTGTTCTATTTTGAGAAGGAACAAGGAGAAGCAAAAGAAAGTAAGATCGGTCTTTGACTCAGGGCAATCCAATCAGAGCATCCTCTTGTTTCCTCTGGTGCTCTATCTGCTTACATTACGTGAAAATGATGGACAAGCTAACAGAGAAATGAATATCTGAGTTCAAGGAGGCTTTCAGTTTGTTTGACAAGGATGGAGACAGTCAGTACTCACAAATCCCCTTCAATTATTTGTCTTTCTCTACATGTTTTTGATCTCAGCTTCTTCTATAAGAATAGGAAGAGATGCAATGTATTTAGCTTATTTGGGTTGTGAAATTTTGATTTTATTTACATAGATCTGTTGGCCAAATTGCTTTATGTGATGACTTGTGTACTTATATTGGTTGAAAGCAATGACGTTTTTTATTACCCATTTTATTAGATTCTAGGATTATCCATTTATGTTGGGTAGTTATCGTAGAGGGATGTAAGTAATGGTCGCATGGTTGGTACTCTGTAGTCAAATCATTTCGCTATAACATTATCAGTGTTCTATGGTGAATAGGGGATAAGGTATTAGATATGGTTCGTTCAGTTTGTTCTCCTATTACTTGATTTGAGTTTTCATAAATCACCACTCATCAAATTCTGAACATTTTTACTTGTATAGTTAACTGAAGTTTTTAACCCTCTTTCTGATTGGAGTGGTGTTGGACGACAAATGTGATCTATGGCCAACCACTAAAAAACTGCCCACACACTTAACTTACCATAATATTGTATGTGTTTGGTGTAACTGTTTTTCATAGGATAAAGGCCCTGCTACCTGTAAAATGTGCTCTCAAGGTAGAGAGTCTCTTGGGATGTAGATGGTAAGTTCTTCTTAATAAAATCTTCACCCAAATTAAAAGATCTAATTAAAATGACTAACTAATGCTAACAAATACCTTACGCTAAAACAGAAAAATAATAGTAGCTCCTAATTGTGCTCTATAATGACCTAAGATGAAATATAACTATCCCAAACTGGGAGCTTGAATTAATATTCTGATAACAAGTTTTATTTAAAAATTTGATCTATGATCCTATAATGTTAGGAAAGCCTACTATCAGCAGAAACATATCTAAATCAACTTAGAATAAAATAACATCTTATCATAAATTAATTTGAACATGAAATAAAACTCATAATTGAAATAAATTTAACACAGTATTGAAGCATGAAAAATACACTTGGGTATTAATGCCGAAATGAACAAAGTCAACTCACACAGTTAGTACTTCATATAAAACCATCTTATTATCAACTGAAGAAGAGAATCATGAAGAAGCTCATTTTATTTCCCACATGACAACTAATCATCCATACTTCAACACTAAGTACTTTGTTCAGAATCCATTAACAAAAGTGCTTTCACATATAATATAACGATAAATACATATGAAAAGGAAATTCAACAAAAGAAAAACTACATTAAGGCAGCATTATATAACTGATAGACTTAGCTAATGTCTTCAATATCTCTGTAAAATCTAGTAATCCTCAGAAATAGTTCTAAAGGAACACAAGTATACAAAATAATATTAAGTTTTGTATTATATTTGTTCGTCACAAGTTCCAGGATTCCAACCCTTTGCTTCAATTTAGAAGTTGCTTATAAAGGAAAGTAAAAGACTACAACTAATTAACTAGAAATCCTATTCCTAAGGAAAAATCCAAATCTTATCCAAATATGGTTCAACCATGACCAGAATCATAAGCATGATGTTACAAAACCATCTGAAGAGAAAGATACACCAAGAGGTTAACTTACTGGAGAAAATCCAGTGTTATACTCTCCAAATCATAGTAACACCATATTGGATAATCCATGCCAATAGAAGATTAGAAATAGGAACGAAGCAATCACTGAGCATCAATCAGTTGTAAATCCCGAACATTCTTCATTGAGTATCCCACGCATAGTCAAAAGACATGAATGTAGTGCAGCATCCAGTTTTATCCCAACAGCTTCTTTGACACCTACAAATATTTAACAAAAAATTGTTTAGAAATATTTAATGATGATCAATTAAGCATGAGCAAGATATCTGCAAAATTTTAATTCTATAGATATCTCAATTTAATCATTTAGACCATGAATTGAAAACCAAAACTGATGAAACCAAAACATCACTAACCTTTAAAGATTTATCCAAAATCCTCTGTAGGCATAATGTAAGATACAAAAGACAAAATTTAGAAGTCACTAGAAAAACAAAATATCAGGTTTTTAAAGCCAATTCGACTAAGAATAGAATTGGTACACTTCTCCTAGCTTCATTCAGTTTAACTCTGAACCTGACAGCTCTGGTCCTATTAATCCTATTCTATCTTTCTGACCTTTGATTCTTTAACAAAATCCTTTTAATCGATTCTTTGAATTTCAACTTCTTTCCTCTTAACACATCCCATTTCTCAATCCAGGTGATCAATTCAGCTTTTAAAGCTGTAATTTCTTCCAGGGCAATTGTTTGTATAACTTGTGCTTCCTTTAAATATATTTGTAGGGAGGAAATCAGTTGGGCATGAGGATTTGGATCAGTTTGATCCTTCGACTCTCTGTTCATGTTTATTCGGGCTTCTTCAGCTAAGTAAGTTTTTCTATCAATTTCTTGGTCACCCTCGCGATTCACTTGCTGACTGTCAACAACTGCGTTTGCAGAGATAGACACGTATTTAATATCTAGCACAAATGGGCCTATGAGATTTTTATTTGGCCGAACATCTAAAGAGTCACTCACCTTAATAACTGAGATATCCTCAACACTCAAATTCCTCCTGGAAAGCAAAGTAGTTGTCATGCTGCGTGTGGTTCTGCGTATGGCCCGATTTCTCATAGCACGACTATTCTGATCTTTAGCCTCTGTTTGCATCATATCAACCTCTGAATGAGAAGAATTCTTGTTTTGACAGGTTATGGAAATTGGGGTTTTCATTACTCGACCTCGAAAATTATTAGCAGGAGTTTCATCACTAGTTTCCACCTCAACTTTTACATCATCAAGACTTAGGGTTTGATAATGTTGAGAACCAGAGTCCTCAATTTCAAGCTCAGCTTCCTCATTGTTTACACACCTATGTCTAACCCTAGGCCTCTTTTTGGGCTATTCCTCGTTAACACCAAACCCATTTCACGCAAGGAAATAATCCTATGTTTGACCTAGTTCTTCTAGTCGACAGGACACAAGGATTTTAGTTCACCCATGATGGAATAAACTCTTGTTTTTATCCCCAACATTAGACTAGTAGGTGGATGCCATTTCATGAAAAATGTTCAAAAAGAAAAAGGGCATATTGACAAGGTAACCTTTGAATATCATCAATAGCCGAAGGTGATAAAATTGCATCTGAGACAGCCTACCTTCGCAAGTTACATACCTGATGGTTAGCTCCAAAAGAGCCCACCATTTCTTCATTAATAATCAGGAGGGGAAGCTGTATTTGAACTTGGTTTTTCAATGATCAGGGGTAAGAAATCCTTTCCAATGGTCATTCTTAATATGCTTTCCTTTATACCACTTCTCGCTGGTTTGTGGCAACCCAATAGCTCGAGCAATGAATTTCTCAGACAACCTAATTTCAACATCTCCTACATGTACATGAACCCCATTGAATGACTCTACGAATTCCTTAGATACTGCCATATTAAAACCAGAAAACTTCCGTAAGAACTCCAACCATCCAAACCTCAACACGACCTCTCAACACTCAGGAGCAGCATACAGATACGCATCACCAATCAGCTCGAACCTAGACATTGGAGCCATGGTAGCAGATAAACAAACCTCTAGGGTTTTCAAAATACAGATTAAAAGATGCAGTCAATTTATCAACAATCTAGGCATTACCAGCAATACTCCAAAATACCCTATACTATAAAAACCTTGAAAATCCCCCTATAAGTTCATCATAATGTGAATTGGTAGAGAAAAGAGGTTTCAAAAATAACTTATCAAAACATAATGAGCTATAGGAGAGTCACCCAGTCGAGTTATTACAAGTTATGTTTGCATGATTAAAGATTGACAAATAGCAACCGTCAAGCAACATGACTACCAAAACCGTATCTCCACCATTACTTCAGCATTAATTGTGATTTCATAACATGGTGATGATGGAGGTTAACTCATTGTTTTTTTAACACATGACTAAATAATTTCCAAAAAACCTAGTCCTTCATTTATCGAATACAATCATAATAATGTGATCACCTTGGTATATAATCAATACCTTAGGGTAAAGGTCAAAACTGATTAGAGAATAATTTTATAATGTGACCAAACCAATGTCAAAAACCTAAAAAGTGACTTTAGACCTTCATCACAAACTTTGATACTAACCCATTTCAGAAATATGAACTCAAAATAAGCAATGAGCATATAGTATAGTAGGGTTCATGAAGATCACATCAAATCCACTTTAAAACTTAGGACAACTAAGATAACATAAATACTTCAGAAGTGATGAAGCTTCACCAGATTTTCCATATGAATCAGACAATAACAGTTATCACACATGCAGTAACTAGTTTGAATTAATAATTAATAAATTCATTTAATTTTAATCAAACATGAGTGATGAGTGGAAAAATAGGAGCTACTAATCTTCTATAATTATAGCCCTCCTAATGATTTATAGAAATGAAGAATTAACATCATAAGAGTTGAGTTTTGCTATAACTGATGTTCATCCCATTTGAATCAATTAGTCAAGGAAGCTTCTGTCAGGAGTGCCTTAAGAGTCAAAGATTCATAGGGCACTCCCAAGATATCCATGATGCGTTTTTTGATCCAGACAAAAATAACAAATATTATTTGAAAATTATCAATCTTCAAATTACTTATGTTAAAAAATGCTCCGAAGGGTGTTGCTTGCCAACAAGTGGGTAGGAGAATTTTATGAGAGATCTATTGCAATTAAACCTCTTGGTTAATAATTTCATCTAAGTCACCCAAAAATTGCACTTAGTCTCATTCACAGAATGAAGACTACATTAGCACTGAAAACATCTTAGTTTAACACTTTGGAAGTAGTGTAGCCACCTTGACCTGACTCTCATCTTGAAACACTTTAATCAATAGTTTTGTCAAATTCACCCAAGAATTGCACTTAGTCTCATTCACATAGAAGACCGCATTATTACTGAAAACATCTTAGTTTAACAATTTGGAAGTAGTGTAGCCACCTTGATCTGAATCTCATCTTGAAACACTTTGATCAACTGTACTAGGAGCAAGAATTTTGGGTTTCAAGCCTGATCCATCATTGCTATGAGCACTCAACCTTGTTTCTAGACCATAGCTTGATGAGATTTTCCTCATTGGATATTATTCTTTGGCACTATGTTGGTTTTATTCTGGGTGTAAGTTATAGTATTCAACAGCGATGGAGCTCATTAGCAATTATTTGCCAGGGCACATGGTACTGATTATAAGAGTAGCATAGATTTCTTCACTTTTCCTTCTGTTTATCTTGTTCCCACTATCCTTAAATCCGCTAATCACTTCCATTCACTCAAAGTTATCCTTAAATCAGCTAATCACTTCCATTCACTTAAAGTTAGTGCTAATAGAAGTTGGTGTCCCTAGTGATCTATTTCTTATTTAGGCAATGCTAGTTTATGTGGCTTCTATCAAAGATCATGGATGTTTTCATTTTAAAGAGCTTAGTCCTGCTTCAAAGATGACAAGATAGGGGGTTTAATCTTTTGTATATTTGATTCATCAACTATTTTCAGCTGTGCTCATGTGGCGAGTTATTCTCAGGTAGTCTATAACAGGTTAAAGATCTATCTTAGTGTTTAGTCTCCAATTTGTCAAAAAAATTGCTTAAAAATATCTACTTTTAAGATAACAAAGTGACAGTTTTGAAGAACATATTCTCTTTCCCTTTTCCATGCTTCCGTTCTATTTGCATTAGAAAGTAAGTTGACCTGATGAAGATACTTGTTGTGGCATCCCCGACCCTCCGACTGGTGAAGAGGACGCTACCCACACCACACAAATGGGCAAATAGCCCCCATGAACATGTGAATTCATTAAAATTGCTGAAGCAGAATGCATTGAAGTAGAACATACATAGATGCAATTGTCTATCATACACAGTGAAAGCAATCATACGTTCATACAAGCATTCGACATGCTGAAATTAAGAGCTTAAACATAGTACATACCAAGATGGATAAAACATACAAGGATACATAGTTACTCAACATTCAGTGGAAGCAACACACACATTCCAGCATTTAACATGTTCATCATAATTCATGGAACAATAGATATAATTGTAGAGGTGAAACAGTCATGAGTACTTATCTTTTAATGAAGAACTCACCCCGCAGCTAGCTACGTCGCTGCAATGTTCCACCCAACCATAGGCCAGCGTGCTCATCAATCTCTCAGCAACACTGCCACCCTCGAGCTGGGCATGATTCCTCAAGGAATAAGGGTCAATGCAGGCTTACACATATCCAAGGTTTTCCAATTAGCCAAACCCACACAGTAGGGTTTTACCAAGTCATCAAGGATCTAGGATAGGATAAATGCCAAGCTGGTGGCCTTAACACCGGTCTTCTCATGCATACATAGACTCTAATCCCACTCTCAACAGTCCGAATACCAACCACTGCATACTGCAGCAAAACAATCCCTTCACAACTCTGTGAAGAAGGCAAAGACAACCAGGTGCCACTCCCAACCAACAGGTGAAATAGCTCAAGTCCTCAAGACAACTCAGACTTGTTCTTGGCCCTAGCATGGGAAAAACAACTCAACACATCACCCAAAAGACGTCCACAGCCTTAGCATCCAAGAAGCAACCCAAAACCAGGGAAAATCAACAACCCAATGCACAATGAAAAATATGGCGACCTTACATAGTCCCAAAATAGAGGAGAATCCAAACTCCCAGCGTGGACAGAGGAAAACACAAACGCAGACCACGGAAGACAGCATACACAGCCACAATCGATAAGGAGACATACACATACCACCGAAACCTGTATGGGACACACAGGAACACAGCCTCGAGCATGAATGGCTCCCGCAAACAAAAATTGCACACCCCCTTCACTCAGCCCTGTGCGAGAAAGATGAATTGGCCTCATCCTCCTGCACGTCCCTGCGTGAGAGTGAAAAACTCCACTTATGCACATGGATGAACAAAAAATCATGAGGAAGGAACAGACCAAATCCTACGGAGTTTGGAATCGTGGGAGAGCGGAGTGGAGTGAATGTTTATTCTGCCCCATGCAACATGAAGAGGAGAGTCTGCTGGTGGAGTGGGCACGTGGGAAAGGAATGACAGTCCTGCTACAACGACCACTACTCAGTAATAACTACCTCAACTACTCGACAAAACATTAAAGAGGTTGGATGAGACAAGGGAAGATGGCAAATCAAACAAGGCTTTTCCCCCATAGACCAAGGTTTGACATCCCTCACCCCCTTATCCTTTGGAATCATGCCCTTTTCATTTTTAACGTTGCACTGTCATAGCTGGTTGTGGGTTATTTTATTTGATGTGTGTGTTTACATGATGCCAAATTATAATGTGCCGAATAGCACGATATACCATCGGCAACTATCCCCATTGCCGAAGCATACAAAACCAAATCGATGGTGGGGATTTTTCCTTTAGCTCCTCACCACGATTAATTACATTATATACATCATGCAAACGGGGTCAAAAACGGGGTGTTACACTTGTATCCTTCATTTTTTAGTAGTAGGTAGACATTGCGTTTCATCGAAAGTTGGAATGGTGAATCTACTGTCTAATGTGGAGCCTTTCCTGCTGACTAAATTTGTAGATCAAAAGAGTCATGTTTCATTATTAGTGAACTCAATGCCCACTAGGTAAAACCGTCAAATCAATTTCCTTCACAAGGTTTCATTGAAAGATTGCCATTGGTTGTAAATTTGCGATTCAAACCTAGCTACCTATTGTCATGTTAGCCCCTTATCCTTTTAGTTTGGGAAGTAGAATAATTGAACTCAGGTTTGTCCAAAATCATTAGTAGATAAATCTATAAAACGTTTGGTAATTAATATCAATAACTAGTGCCTAATTAGTGCCAGTGAAACAGAAATTGGTAAACAATTTTTAAAACATCATGAATATTTAAAAGATAACGTATTACAAGATTTTTGAAGTTTGGGATTTTAATACTAGTATCGTTTTTTGTGTAATCCAAGTGTGCATACTTTTGAAAAAAAATGATCATCTTTATGGCTGTCTAGAGTGGGGAGGAATAGAAAGGTCCCATGATACAAGCGCTATTACAGTTCCAAATTGAACCTTTATGGGATTTCATTAAACAATTTGGGACTATATAGAAATGTTATTTCAGAGCTTGCAACAATAATTTTCAAAACAGAGCAAGATTTCCTAAGTCCGCTATTTGATTTGTTTGTTCTTTCCATAAATCTACTGAATACATAGGAATTAAACATCATTTTCCTTACAGACACATAATGGAACTGATTGTGCACTAGAAACTTGTAGTTGTGTCCCATTTATGTCGAACAAATTATTTGTGGAAAAAAATTTCCAAGATGAGAGTGGGTGCATCGGCAGCTACTTTCTCTTCCTTTTCTTGTTGGGCATGGAAGCCATAGCTCTTGCTCTAAGTTCTTCAATGTCCATAGTGCCGAAATTGACTTCTGCACTGAACTTCTTTGACTTGGCAAGTAAAAAACGTAATTGGGGAGGTTAGACCCTCTCTTACTCTTAACGTCTGCTCTGCCCTATGCTATCCTCCCACCTATGTCTTCGTTGGTCATTTATTTCATCCAATTACCAGTTGACATGAGTTAGAAACAAGAATCTCCATGTCTTTGAAAGTTCCCCTGTCAGCTACTTAATGTGTGGAAAAGGCAACATTGATTCCTAGTGGTTAATCCCATTTCCTTCTATATTCCATCCACTAATATTCTTAAGTTGAATGATAATTTGTTTCTTCTTGGTTTAGAGAAAAATATTCTTTTGGTGTCTTGTATGAAAGATTTTCAATGTAGAGTTACATTTGAAGGAAAACAATGCATTATTAGTTATTATAGTCTACCACATTTCAGGAATTTCATTAGAGGAATAGGATATGGTCAAATTTACAAGTTACCTATTGACCTTGTGGCATTTATACATCCTACTGGAATGTTGGGTGAGACTTCTAGTTTTGAGGAGTCATATATATAACAGTTATGGTGGGATTCCATGGAGATAGGTTCAACCTAATATAGAATTAATTATTGGTTCTAAGCTTGCAATTAATGGAAGTATTGAGAATACTATGAAAAGGTTGTTGGATTCTCTCAAAAAGAGGGAGTTGACCTTGCTGAGGGTTTTGATTTAGTTCATATATTTTTTAAGGTGTATGGGAAAGAAACCCATGTTTACACTTTGTTGAAGGCCTTATATGGGTTGTTTTTTTCACTACAATATTGGTATTTCAAGATGGATGTGATTTGTGCATACTTTTAGCTTTGTGATTTTGATAGATTTAATCCAATTATCTTGGTCTTGTATGGATGTGTAATCATGTCTGTAAGATGTACTGAAAAACCCTTGATGTGGTGTTTAAAGATTTTGTCCCATGGATATTATATGAAGGATATTGAAGTGTTGTAGGCTGCTAATGGTCCAATTTTATGTTCATTTAGATTCAAAACTAGTTAAGCCCCTAACAAAGGGGATGATCAAGATGTAACTTCTCATAGTATATTACTTTGTTGGACACAATGAGAGTTCTTAATCTTAAGGATCTACATTCCAACACAATGAATAATTATGGTGAGTTGAGATATGAATTTTGATGAGAATGTATCCTCCTATAGATCAAAGATATCATCTTCAATTATTGAAGGGAGTGAGAGGGCTGTTGTTCTAGATGTTGATTTAGAGGAAAAAGAAGAACCATATCTAGGTGTGAACAATGAGTGCATGAGAATGGACATGACCTCATCCTCTAATCCAATATGAAATAAGTCGATACAACTTACTCAAATATTGTAGGATACATAAGAGCATGTAGGAGTACCCAAATATTCAATGAGGGTGAGTTGCCTCTTATGAGATTTGTTAACCATATTGCATTGCTGACTTCCATATTTGAGCCTTCTAGTTGTTTTAAGGGGGTGATGTGTAATGGCTTGATGGAGGAGAATGGTTTTTTAACTAGTTCCTTTATGAGGGGAAATCATTATTCCTAAGACTACAACTTCTTCAATTTTGCAAATGGTGGGTTTGGTTAAGTTGTAAAGGGAGTAGACAAGGTTCTATGAAAGCACTTTCCTTGTAAAGAGGAAGTGTTAGCTTTCAAGGTAACCTTGAAAGTCATTACACCATTTTTGGTACTACTTCATGTGATGTGGGGTGCATCGCGTATCAATTACCCTTGGTTGCACCATGATAGACATACAGATTGTAGATAAAATCCACATGTATTTCCATGCCTTGCCTTGATTCTTATGTGGTAGTCTTCCTTGGGAATTTAGAGACCCATGTAACTTCATGACTTATTCATGAGGTGCGCACATGGAGGTTTGTTTCTTTCTTGGGAGGAAAAATACACTCAGAGGAGAATCTACCATCTTGGAGGAATTCACTGAAAAATAGGTAGCATGGGGAAACTTGGTTACTTACATGGATGCTTGTACTTTGAATTACAATACTTGGGTTGAGAAGTAACCGCGTAGGTGCGGTGGATCCAAACACACATGTGGATTAGGAGGGAGCATTGCAGCATTGGAAACCTTTATAGGAGTAGCATTGGACACATCTTTTGTATCACTCACCTTGGAACCCATATTTGTTGGTAATGCATTCCTTGTAGCTTAACATGTCAATTAGAGTTGAAGCACTTCACATGTGGGCCTAAGTTTATGCTTAGTTGGCTAGTTTTCTTGTTGTGGACAAGTTCCAATTTGATATTGTTGCACTCATGTGTGCCTTTCATATTAATAAAGGAAGGATAGAGTCTTTTCATTAGTTCATTCATGTTAATGATATGATCACTTCCTTGTGTCATATATTTGAGAGCTACAGAGAACTAGTTTCTTTGTGCTTCTTTTTCATTGTATTTTCTCTCTTTGTCTTGAGCACTAGGGTTTTGGAGAAGATTCAAGACAAGAATAAGGTTATATTTTTCCCCAAATCAAACAAGGGAAGCTAGGGTTTGGGAGGAACCATAGAGGAATAAAGGGAGAAAATTATTTTGTAGTTCTTGCAAGGAAGAAAACAAATGTTTTGTGGTATTTGGAAACCCTACTAATAGGAGTGCTTGATGTGGAGAAGATAGTGGGAGACTATCTTGTTTCTCTTGAGAACTTGTCTGATATAAGTGTAGGTGCTGAGGAAGACTTGTCAATGTGTAGGCCATATTCTTTTGGATCTTTGTTGGAGAAACCATCCTTGGTTGGGATTGATCCCTACATAAATGGAGTTTGTGGCTATAAAAATTTATATTATTTTGTTTCTATGTACTTTCTTATCTGAATTGCAACTTATGTTTTCATTATCATTTAATACTTTATAGTGTTGATTATATTTGACATAAAATTAAGAAGACTTGTCAAGTGATTTTGCAAACACATAGAATCTAATTGGTAATATTTATCATTGTAATAAATATGCTATAAAAAATTATTTTTCAGATTTGGTTTATGATGGAAAGTTTTCCCTAAAGGCTTGCAACATTGCTATGTTGAAGTGCATTTGTTATGTGTTTATTTTCTTAGTTTCCTTGTGTATTTGGTTGAAAATAATTTTAGTATATTTTTCTATGATTCATATTTCAGATTCATCCCTAAGATTGAAATTCCAAAAGAAATTGATCAAAGAAACCTTAAGGTTGAGGCCAAATTTATGAATTTGCATTAATTTCCCTATAGAAAATTTCAGTGCAAATATTTTGATGTAGCTAGGAACATAGATGAAAAGTGTTGGAAGCTTCATCCAATGATGTTCCTAAAGTGGCACAATTCCAATAAAGGATCAATGAGAAGGTCAAGGGATAAAATACAACTTTGATGTGGACCAAAACCTTGTTTGTGTTACATAAAAAGTGCTAAGGGCAGGTGAAAATGAGTTGTTAATGAAGTAATATGACAGACTGTTGGAAATGCCATATGGTTGTTAAGTGGAATATTTGCTGGTATGAATGGCTATGGAATTTATTTTACCTCTGCTAAAATAAAAATGGCCATAAACTTGATGATTGAAAGAGCTGGTGAATTATAGTTGTAAAATCTTTGTAAAAGAGGACTAGGGATGAGACCTATCACTATATCCTGTCTTTTCATTATTGTTTCCGGGAAATATTTTCTAAAATTGTCAATGATATATGCTGGTTTAGTGCATGAAGCTTAAAGAGAAATTCCTATGTTTTTATGATATTCTGGATTGAGTTACTCTGTGGTATTTTTTGGAGTTATGGAAGCAAATTAGAAATGTTGGTCTCAATATGTTTGTTATATGAAGTCATACTTCCATGCTTAATTGGTGGATTTTCAGTTTTCTAAACCAGTGTGATTGTGAGGAATTTATTTTCTTACAAAGTTGTTCTCGTTGAAACTATGATTGCTGGTAGAGTTGGCCATATAACCTACTTAGAAAAAGGCAAACTCTGTTTATGGCAATTGTGAAGACAATTAGTAGGTGAATTGATGCAGAATCAGTTTGCTGCTGGAATTTCTGGAAACGGGTAAATTTCTGTTTGTTAATATTGAAAACAGGTATTAGAGCTATTAACCTCTATTTGTGACTCAAACAAAATATAGATGTATATTGCTATAGCT
The DNA here is from genome assembly GCA_001517045.1 of Pseudotsuga menziesii. Taxonomy (NCBI): domain Eukaryota; kingdom Viridiplantae; phylum Streptophyta; class Pinopsida; order Pinales; family Pinaceae; genus Pseudotsuga; species Pseudotsuga menziesii. The sequence goes on along the minus strand of LPNX010500543.1, from coordinate 281,280 downwards.
TGAGATTAGTATATTACTGATACATGAGGTATGTATTGACCATGGAATGCAAAATTCATGCCCACCTTTCACTACATGTTTGAATAAACAACCATTGGGATTATATCAATGGCATCAGCTTCTTTCGATGGCATTATAACTCAATGAAATCTCTTGTCCCTCTTGGTTGTGTGATTTCTGCTTATACCATGAATTTAATTGACTATGTTAATTTGATATGTAATTTTCCTTGTCTTAACTAACTGAAAAGTTAATCTCATCAATGGATGTTAGCAAGCCACCATACTGAAATGATGGAGACCTCTCCAGAGGATGGCATTTCCAACTATGTCTTCCTCTACCTGTCTGTGGGGGTTTCTATCTCATTCGGCACAATTTTGTATAAGTTGTGGTAGTCTGTAACATGCTCAAATAGAGCCAACGTTATCACTCCACATAAGCAAAATCCTTTAATGGCAGAATTTTTTTGTGTTGATATTTTGTGGGTTGCTGGCCTACTATTTGACAGAAAGATTAACCATATATATCCCAATTTCTTTATCTTAAATATGCAACTTACAATTTTCAATTGGATTTCCAACAAAGGTATTGGACAACATGCTAAGGGTTTGGATTTAGATTTATTCCTTTTCAAAAACTCTGTGGTGATTATGGGCAATGGAGTACAACTATGTAAATGGAAAACACAGTAATGAAGCTTCTATGGGCATGTATTTTCAAATTTAAGTTTTAACATAGAAAATCGCTTTGATGATGGTAAATTGTTGTTCTTGTGGGCATTACTTTTAGAGTTTAATTTCTCTTTGCAAATTGATTTGGGGATGAGTTTAAGTGACCATTTATTATGTCACTAAAGTTGGATTCTATTTGTTTGCAAATGCATTTACTGTGTCTTTTGTTGATATTTTCCATGAAAGTACCTTTTGGACCTTCTCTATAGAAGAATGATCATCATTCCTATTTGTGATGGTTGAAAAAGTTCCACTATTCAAGAGTTGATGCTTTTGGAGTTGGTTGTTGCAACATATTCAAAGATTTTTTCATCAAAATGGAACCCCCCTACAATGTTTCTTCAGATTTTTCCTACTGATTATGTACGGATGCCACTTTTTCATTTTCAGAACTTATAAATTAAAAGAGAGCATCATTTTTCGGAACAAAATGGTTCCCGGCTTTTATAGGGTCCTATTCTTCCTCTTCCATTATTACCTTCTCTACAGCAAAAGGAAATGCATTTAGGGTCTATTGGTGAGTCTCCAACATCGGAGTGTGAAAATATAAAGGATTAGTTTCAATTCATGTTGAATACACTTGAGAATATTAAGAAAGATGATTTGATTCCTCAAGTTGATGACTCTACCATTGTCTCTCTTGCCGACGACATAGATATCTAGTCTTGCAAGCAAGATTTGAAGGAAGACAAGTATTTGCTTCTCCATGAGGTTGGGTGTAAAATGATTGTTAATAGATTTATTAATGCTAAAGAGGTTGGGTGCAAAATGATTGTTGATAGAAAAATGCATGATAAGTTTGTTGGCAATGCATGATGCAATTCCAATCTGAAAATGAAGTAACAAGGCCATTAATGTCTGAGTTAGATCATAGCATTTGCTACACATATATGGGAGCACACCTCCTTTAAAATCCCATCATAAGGACTGTAACATTTCTTCCTTACAGACTGAGAAACACATCTCGTTTTGATATCTACTATTTATGAACCTCCTCAGTAATGATTGTGTGCATGAAAATATGGTTTGTAGTATGGTACTCCAAGTAGAAATTTGCATGTCCTTTGGGCCTTAGTCACCTTCTTTGCAGTTTGGCACTCTTCATATATAAACTGGTTACATATCCTTGTATCAAGGGTAAATTATAACCACTTCTTATTCTCAGTAAACATTCTAGGTGGAAAAGATTCATGGATAATGTTTTATGTAATCTTCATTACGATGTTGGTAAAGTCAGTATAATTGGCATTGTTAGGTATTCTTAGAATTCGATTACTCCAATTATGTATTGGAACAGGGATACAATTTTCATATGTCATTTTCAACTTCAAACACTTGTAGTGCTCAAAGTTTCGATATAAAAATGTGTGAAAAATATAGGAGGGATATCTAAACATCCTGGTGAATGTAAACTCTTCTCTTTGTTCATGGAATATTTGGATTAAGAAATTATAGAGATCAGGAAGCTAGTGAAGGTGATCTTAAGAGGGTAATTTTATCACACTAATGTTGCTTGTAGATATACCTATAGGGTACTGTGACTATCAAGTAATTTTATTATTATTTTGAAATTTGGTGTATAATATCATGCCAATCCCTAAGAAATCACATACTTGGATTTGGTTATCTCATGGTTTATGTTTCTGGAAAAATGTATAATAGTCAACTTATCTAAGTATCCAACAATTAGAAATCCCAAGTCCATCATTCCAAATTATCCAAGATGCACAATTAGGACACAAAATGGTCTACCCATTAGTCCATTTCTTCTTGCTCTACCTATGGAAGTAAGTATCATGGTTATACTTTGCCTCACTTCATGGGACCTGTCTAATTCAAAGAGGCATGTAACAAGGGTTTTATACATATCATTACAATAATGAAAGGGGTTGAGTGTGTGGTTTCAACATGTATTATTATAGGATTTATTTTTTTTCTATGATCCACTCACCCAATAATTCAACCAATATCGTATAGCCACAAAGACGAGAAGCATACATTCTATAGATTACAGCAACATACCCTGTAGATTCTCAAATTAGGTGCACAACAGGTGGTTAACTCGTAAGATTATTTCAATGTGTCCACATTAACAGTTTTGTGAAAGTCAAATAAAAATCATAAGTGCTATAGTTGATAGATTCAAATTCAAGGCACAAGATTAAAGGAAAAAGTATAGAGTATGTCAACAAAATTTGTTGAACTCTAGTTCACCATTTTGTAGGTTGTTCACATTTATAATAATAACATAATGTGAAGACAATTAGCAAGGCCAACAATAATAATGCATAATAAGTTTTCCAAATATAATCCATTACAAATACCATTTGGTCAAATTTCTATTACAGCTAGAAAGAAAAGTACATCAATGTATGTTCAATTTTCTGTGCATAACCTTTCTACTCATTTGCCTTGAACATAATCCACACATTCCAGAGATCTTACATTGAAATTATTCCATATACAAAACAGTTTTTAGAATAAGGAAAAGGGAAATAAACTTATTTTCTTTTTCTTTAATAAAAAAATGTTCCAATGCAGTTGACTATGGGGAGTTTGATTTCCTCCCAAATTTAGGTTGTTTTGCTATAGAATTCCACCTCCGTACTGGGCTATGAGGCATTTGATTTCCCCACAAATTTAGGTTGTTATGCTATAGAATTCCACCTCCGTACTAGGCTATGACACTTCCCATGAGGAAAAAGTGTCAAATTTTCAAGCTACTAAAGCCCCCAAAACATCAACTAAGAGGTTATCATTGGATGTTATTCTATATTTCAACTATCATAATTCTTGGCACTCTTTATCTTTCTCTAAGGTATGGGTTATGTTTATATTATATTTAGGATGAGATTTTCTATTCTTGATGTCTATTTTTCTGTATTTAGGATGATATTTTTTGTTCTTGAGCTCTATTTAGGATAATTTTCCCATAGGTTGGAGTGACTTGGAACCCTTCTACATATTTAGGGGCATTTAGAAATTCCATGGCACCCTCTCTTTGCACACATGTTGAGGCTACTTTATACAGGAAGGAGGAAGACTAACGTTGTTTAGGGAAGCCTTTTAATGATTAGATGTGAACCCTTCATCATGTTGAAGGGTCATAAGATGGAATGGTGGCACATATTCCCACTAATTGATATAGAGAACACCCTATGCAAATAGGGGCGTAACAGGAGGAAACCCTAGGAAAAATTTCCTAGCCTATCACCATAGGGATGCCTATTGTTTGGTACTAGGTTTGAACTTTGCAACTAGGATCCAAGGTGCATAAGAATCAATTTCCCTTGGCTGACCTCCTAGTTAATTGCATCAACAGATCATAGGATCTTGTTTACATGTTCTTTGTATTTATTCCTTGATTGTATTTCATCATCCACCAATTTAGTACTCCTTGCATCATGAATTGATGTTGACAATCAATAAATCCCGTGGTTAGTTTTTTATGGAAAGTAACTAGAATCATTTTTCTGTTACAACAAGCAACACTTACGACATAAATTAAAGTGTTGAAGTGATTGCATAGAGTATAAAATGGCATTTGGTTAAGAATTTGAACATGACATGAATTTTGCAACACACTTGTATAATTATTAGGAGATTGAGGATGTGATTAGATGGAGAAGTACAGAAGGAGCTTTGTGGCCATGTCTAGCATGTGTATCACTCATGTGAGGATGCTCTGTCAATCAAAAATTTGCATAGTTTTTCATTTCATGATTTATAAGGCAGAGTAACTAGCAGTCAAACAGCCTATCCTCAAGGACCATCATAGATTAATTGGTAGGAAATTGATATATGAGGAAACAAATATGGTAAGGACTGGAAAGTGTGTTTTCTTCTTTTCTAAATCATTATTCCTTTCATTAGAACTGTGTTTTCTTCTTTTCTAAATCATTATTCCTGTGATGTTTCAAAAAATTGTTAGTTATTCCCTTTTACACAAATTAATAGAAATTTGTAGATTACTTATTAAAACGTGTACTCATTTTTAATTTCATTTATCATCGTAGGGCGCCTCTTGTACCATAAAACTCAGAACTAGCCAAACTTAAAGTTTAGATGATTTTTATTGTTGTTTATGCTCAGAGAATAGAGTTGGGTTTTGATGGTACTTCTACTTTCAATCTCAACCTAGAATTTGATACAGCCTTCTGGTCATTGCTTTTCAGTGGCTGCAATATGACTTTTGGCCACTATTTGTGCTCAAAACTACCCAGATTTGAGTACTAGGGAATTTTTGATGGTAGAATTAAACTCAGAACCCAATATGAAGAGTGTTTACCTCATGAATGATTCCCAAAATTGCTACAGGTCTCTTTTCAATGCTTTCATGCCTAGAAAGCGCCTAGAATTAGGGATTTAAGACTGCTTGTTGCTGTTATTCATACCCAGATCTTAAAGTAAATATGATAGGCTCGATCTCTACATTGTATGGCAGGCTCAAAAAATTAAATAAGAAACAGAGTGATTTTCTATATGAAGTATTTGAGTTGAATAACAATGAAAATAGAATCTATTAGCTTGTTTTAATCTCATGGAAGAGTAAGTCATTTGTGTAAATCTTTATCTTCCATGGAATTGAATTTGAGTTTAGCAATCAAAATCCAGAAAATCAATTGGAATCTATAAACATGAGAATTGTGTGAGCAGACACTGAAGGGATTATACACATAGAAACTATGTTATGTGTAGTGATTGATATTATGCTCGACATTGTTACTCTAATTTCTATACATTGTTACCTTTGTATAACAAAGAAAATATGAAGGATAAGTGTTCTATCTAATGTGTTTTGATGAAGATAGAGCATCTCAGTTTTCTTTTTCAAAAGGATAGGTTATGCTAAATACATAGATTCATTTAGTGGATCTTTCAAAAGCTAAGCATTTTGGCTAAATATACAAAGGATCATTTGCAAGTTGTACAACTTGGGCTTAGAATTCATTGATATATTATTCATTTCTTCGTTGATGTGATGTCAATGCTTGTTATTTCAAGTTGGTGAATAAGAAATTATAGAAATTGTGTTAAAAATGGGGCATTATATACCTATTCATTACACACCATTGGAGACATTTGTCATCATATAAGGAAATGATCCTTTATGTTACATAGAATGAAGTCTACATATGTGTATGTCATGAATGTTGGGATTTTACGGCATGATGTATGTCATGTTTGTTTGAATTTTGTGGATTGTTTGCCAAAAGAATAATGTGGAGCATAATATATCATTCTATTAGTTTATTGGTTTGTCAAGATTCAGGTCCCCACATGTTCGCTGGACCAGTAAGGGACGAGATAACAAGTGGAGTTCCCACTTGCCCTAAATATAGTCAGTGTAGTTGTGTTTCATTGACACCTTCCAGTTGTATTAGTGTTATACCTCCTTCGGGGAAAAAGTTAATGAAAGAGTCAATTAAAAGTCTTTGAAAGAGTCAATTAAAATTCATTGAAAGAGTCAATGTAAACACTCATTCTAAGTTGGGTCAATATAAATTGATAATGTGAAATTGTTTTAATTTTATATCAGTTTTCTCATGTAGGCTTCACTTCTGGTTTCTATATCGATTTGGAATTTCAATTTTGGAATATTAAGTAAGATGTCAAACATGGATTATGGAAAGAAAAATAAAACATCAAAACAAAAGGATGTAATATCATATTTTCAAAAACCTCAGTCCAATAATCCACATCCTATTCATGCTTCAACCTATCTTAAGCAAGGTATCAGTGAGAGAGATGTCAACACTTTTGAGAATGCATCTGCAACCCAGAAAATGGATGGTAGAATACATTCCTCTAATGATCAAAGTGAGACAAATGCATTTCCATCTGAAATTGGTTGTTCAAATGTTGAAGATTTTTCATTGCAAGGTGACACATTGCATTCACGGAAAAGGAAAAACAGCCAATGGGATGCAAGGAGAAAATTGAAAGTTGATTGGGTCTCAAGATACCCATGTATTGAACCAATACCTATAGCAAATGATAATGAGACCTCACGAGAAGTTAAATGCATTTCATGTAGTTGGAAACTTGGAAAGGTAGTGAAATTACAGATGAAGTTAGACACAATTGAGAAGCAGGTTGGTAAGGTGTACGATAAGAAAACTGCAAATGATGAGAATAAATCTACTGCCAGATGGAAATGTGTAAGCGAATGTCAACATATCCAATTTGAAGCCGAATATAATGAATTCTTACTAAATAAGAAAAAACTCAAGGAAAGTGGAGGAACCATCAAATCTCAATTTGGAAAGATGATGGAAACACATTTCTTATCAAAGACAATACAATTAAGCACTGTATTTCACCTCCTATCCAATGGTCATCCTATGACAGATTATCCAAAAATGATGAAATATCTATGTTTTATTCAAGTGCCAAATTTTCCATCTTCTCATTGGTCTTTATCGAGTGGTTGGGAATGGGGAAAATATTTAGCTCAAGTAGAAAAGGACGATATGAAAGAGAAGATTGCAAATGCTACTTTTTTGTCATTGTCTTTAGATGAAGTTACTGCTATTGATAATACTTCATGGATTTGCATGAGCATTTATATGGTCAATGACCATATCAGGGATTCCTATCTACTTGGAATTCATAAAATGACCAAAAGTTCTACAACAGAAAATATTTATGAACTTGTTATTGATAGTTTGAAGGAAATTGGTGGTATGGATCATTCCATGATTGCAAAAAAGTTAGTATGTGTTGGAGCAGATGGAGCATCAGTAATGCAAGGACAAAGGAATGGCCTTTGTGATAGAATGTAACTCTCGGCTTCACTATATATTTTCAGTATTCATTATATGGCTCACAGGATGAATCTTGCATTTAAAATAATGAGCACTTTTTCATTGGTTTCAAAGGTAGAATATCTTGTACATGAGGTTCATGCATACTTTTGTCGGAGTCCCAAACGATTTTTAGAGTTTAAATTTTTTTCTGATGGTGTTACAAATGGAAAAAAACTATTAAAATATGTTGATACAAGATGGATATCATTGAAGGGGACTAGCTGAAAGGCTATTCAATGAATATGCATCCTTGGTAGGGGTGATGTATGAACATCGCTCAAGTGTAGAAAAAGCTCAAACTCTTCTATTTCTACTAGCTGATATAGACACATTATTAACATTGGATGGAATTGTTCCCATGCTTCATGAAATGAATAACCTCGTGAAGATGGCTTAGAGTTGCACGATGTATATTGTTGAATACAGAAGAGCAAGATAATTAACATGTCTTGCATTCGATAATTTGCATATTATGGAAGATTTTTTTACAGATTTACCATTTACAAATTGGAGGAATATTATCAATATAGAAAATGATGAGTTTTTTTTTTAAGTTTGATGAAAAAGGGATGCTATGTAAAGCAGTTCATGGGAATATGGTTCCCTTTCATTATAATGAAAAGATAGGAATATCCATTAAACCATGCTCCGTCTCAAGAGAACGATTTCACAATGTTGTAATTTCAGTGAGAGACAACTTGAAAGAAATTACAAAATCACTATCATCAGAGATAATAGAATGGTTTCCTCGAGATGCATTGTTGGAGGCCATGTCTATTGTATACCCTCAATATTGGGAACATATTCAAAATGAAAAAATTTTATAAGTTGAATTTATAAATAAAATCAATATTTTACAGAGCCATTTTTGTCGAGAGGCCAAGATATAAGGAGAACATATTCAAGGTATTTTAGATAAAGAAAAAATGGCAGTTCAATCTCAATGCTTTGGTAAAACAATGTGGGACCAATTTTCTCTGTCGAATAGTAAAGAATAGGGTGCAATTACAAGATTATGGACTAAGCTCAGTGGTATCAAAGTGCTACTGGAAAGAATGTCAAAATATTTCAAATTAGCAAATTTATGTCAAACCATGATTTTGGGATCAGTGGAGGATGAGAGAATGTTTAGTGCACTGAAATTCTCGAAGTCAAAGTTGAGGAACAAGCTTGATAAAAATGAGGATACATGCTTAATATTATATGTAACAAAGTATGAGGTTGACAGTTTTCCATACGAAAGAGCATTAGCTCTTTGGCGATCAGATCATGAAAGAAGGGGAGAAAACAATATAACAAATATCTCTAATGAATTTGATGTGGAAAATGAGGATGAGATCTAGAATGTCGAAAATGTTGAAAATGAGGACCAGGGCCAAAATGTGAGTTGGAAATTGGATTTCACCTAAGATTGTATATGATCTAATACACATTAAGGACTCCTGAGTCTAATTTTTGTCCAGATGTTCCATGTACCCTTGTTGGTGATCACTATATGTGAATTTGAGGTCATGTTTTAGGTAAAAATAGATTCTACATTGTACTTTTTTGTTGTAACATTGATGATTTGAGCTACATTACCTTCATGCAGCTTATTTTAATATTGATGTTTTGATATTTACCTCTTACATTGTTTCTTTCATGTATGTGATAGGAAGTGACTGTGGAATTTGAGAAAGCTAGGCCTAGGAGTTATCTCTTCACATAGATAGTGTCCTAACATTAACAGATAAATAACTAATTTGACAACACTTTCAATAAGCAAGAATAAGCTCATTCAAGTACATGAAAGCATTCTGGTGTTTAATAGGAATATCTTGACAAATTTTTATGGTTTGTTTATTGCTTTTATTTGAATCATTTTGTCGCTTTTTGAAGTTTGTGTCCTTGAATGCTTATAGTTCTCATTTGATGCTTGATTTAGCCATTTGTTGTATCTTGAATAAAGATTGGTTTTGATCGGTTTCCATTGATTCACAGTTTGAGAAAAGATATTTTTATTACATTTTAGCTGCATGAATTAATTGTCTTCATTTTTTCGAATCTCGATTCTTTTATGTTGATTGTGTATTTTCTTTGTAAATACTTAATCATTATTCAAAAAAATAGATGAGCTCTACATAGCTAAGCGAAGAGAAAACTGGTCTATGCACTGCGTTCCTATGAATTGATTGTAGGATACCTATTGGAACGAGACCAACATTCATCTAATGCAATAATCAATCGGCATAATTACAATGCATAATTGTATTAGCCTCCAGTGACAACTATTCTTCCAGAAGACTGTCATTATCAACCAAAGATCTTGTGAGGTTGTTTGTACTTCATTGATGGTACTGGTTCTCTATTGTTTAATTCTTGTATATTGTTGAGGCTATTTCTTTTCTTTTTTTTGAGTTGGGCTGTAGTATTGATCATTTTGCTAAAACTTACTAAACCTTCCTAGGCTGATATGTGATTGTATTGATGATTCTATGTTGGGTCGCGACATTTGTGACCTTGTGGGATATTTTAGATAGGGCCGTGCCTTTTTGGGCTTCTATATATGTCTTATTGAACCTTGTGAACTTTGGATTTACATGAGAAATATTATGAGATGATCCTCATGGGGAGAGTCATTTATAATGGGATCTACACAAAATAAATGGATTTAAATTTGAACAGAAGAAGGTAAATGGTAGGCTTGAGTATTACTAAATACTACTCAAGGACATACTTGAATGACTAAATCTTACGTGCAAGAGAACCATGTTCTGAATCCTAATACTATTAAACTTGTTGAGTCTTATTTTGGTCTAGGTGTTCCATGTACCCTTGCTGGTCACTGGTGATCAATGTATATGAATTTTAGTTTGTTTTTTAGGTACAATTAGATTCTACATTATACTTTTTTGTTGTAACATTGATTATTTGAGCTACATTGCCTTCATCCAGCTTATTTTAATATTGATGGTTTGATATTTATCTCTTACATTGTATCTTTCTTGTATGTGACAACAAATGACGTTGGAATTTGAGAAAGTTGGGCCTAGGAGCTATCTCTTCACATAGATAGTTTCCTAACATTAAATGATAAAAAACTAATTTGACACCACATTCACCAAGTAAGAATGGGCTCATTCAAGTACATGAAACCATGTTGGCATTTAGCACGAATATCTTGAAATTTTTTTTATGGTTTGTTTATTGCTTTTGTTTGAAGCATTTTGTCAATTTTTGAAGTTTGTGTGTATTTTGGTTAAATATTATGTTAAGTCCTTTGAGTGCTTCTAGTTCTCATTCGATGCTTGATTTAACACTTTGTTGTAGCTTGAATCAAGGTTGGTTTTAGGGTTTGAGAAAAAAATTATTTATTAACTTTTAGTTGCATGAATTAATTGTCTTCAGTTTTTCAAATCTTTTACGTTGATTGTATATTTTCTTTGAAATTACTTATCGTTATTAAAAAAAATAAGCGATCTCCACATAGCTAAGAGAAGATAAAAATGGTCTATGCACTAGGTTCCTATGCATTGATCGTAGGATACCTATTGGCACAAGACCAACATTCATCTAATGAAATAATCAATTGGCATAATTACAATGTGTAATTGTATTAGCCTCCATGACCATAATAGGCTAGTGGAGGCCAAGATCAAGCATAATGTATGATTCTATCAGTTTATCGGTTTGTCAAGATTCAGGTCCCCACATGTCCGCTGGACCATTAATGGATGAGATAACAAGTGGAGTCCCCACTTGCCCTGAATCTAGTCAGTGCAGTTGTGTTTCACTGACACCTTCCAGTTGTTACTTCTGAGTCTACATCTTCTGTTGTTGATGATGTGATTCATGTTATTTGACTAATGTTGTTGTTCCTCTATTTTGACAATATTGTATAAATCAGTGAAATATTTTCCATTTTTTACAATTTTTTACAATGAAGTTAAATATTCACCAAGATTTTACAATATCTTATAACTTAGTGAAAGATTCGCCAAGATTTTACAATATTATATAGTAAAATGAAAGATTCACCAAGATTTTACAACATTATATAATAAAATGAAAGATTCTCCAAAATTTTTATATATAAATATTATATTATTGATAAAATCGCATTCAAATTTTCCTATATATTGGAGAGATTCACCCATTTTTTATACATATAAATCTAGGGGGGGTTCTTAAAATCATCCCTTGTCATCATAGACTTGATTGCAAGAATTACTAGATTGCCTAAGGCTAGGGAGGACCCAATGCAATATATTCATGGAAGAGATACAGATAAGAAACTTGTGAAGCAGGTGAAGGAGTGCTTCAGGTTACAACAGCTTGGTCGTGCTTATCACATTGATAGTATTAACTCACAGACGGTGCACATTGGCTCAAGAATTCTATCCATCAAGGTTGTTCATGGAAATCAACCAGTCTAATGCAATTCTTGTTTTGTCACCTGTGCCCATAAATGTGGTGAGGGGGTACAAATGAATTGGTCTTTATTTTTGTTGAATCAGTTGCTTGAAGATGCACTTGCTACTCATACTAGGAGACCCTTTTCTTATAGTTGGATTTTGATTCTCATTGCTCCTATTTCTTGGATAGAACCAGAGGACTACCAACCAATGGAGGTTGAGGCAATATTGGTTTGCCACAGTGTCTGCTATCAGAACCTATGGTGGGTCAACGAACCCAGTCACCAAAGAGACTGTGTTATACATTTCTAGATCTATTGGGAAGCGCTGCAGGCAACCACCATTGCCATTCTGATAGTTTCTCCCTATGCCATAGCCAAGTTTTTGGGTCTTGGAGTAGACCTGGGTTTACTTTAATGTACCAACAAAACCCCTAGCTCACTGGCCCTTTCAGCGATAGACCATAGAGCGGCCTGAAGTCTCACTTGAAGTGATCTTGGATGGGGTTCCTGAAGACTCAGGTGTCTTCAACTAGGTTCTGTAGCATCCTAGGGTCTCACGACTCTTCTTAGGAAATGGGATCACTCCGTGAGACGATCTCTCCTTCTAGCTGGCGCTGATAGGGAGAGACTCTTATCGCATCGCAGCCTCTAAGGCGGTGCACAAACTTACTCTTCTGCTCAGCTCCTTCTCTATTATATCTCACACTACAGCTCCCCGGATGATGTGATATCACCTTTCTCCGTGTAATATGTCCTATAATGAGGCTCAATATGCGTATCAACTCTCAAGGTCCTGCAACCTCCTTCCTGGGTTTAATAACTCCGCTAGCCTTCACAAGCGTGTTAAACCACTTCCCTTAAACCTCTACAGTTTAACACGATAACATCAACTACACTGAACTCGCGGAACTCATATACCGGAGTCACTTAATGCTGTAACTGTCAAGTATCATGAATCAAGCACTGATAAACTCATATACAGGCTACTTGATACATTTAACTTGATTTTAACCTTCTATGTGCTATAACTCAAGCATAACATACATACATTCATAAACTGATAAGAAACATTCATGTAATAGATAACAAATAGCAAATAGGTAAAACACAATCACATGAACAGTCGCACAACATGCGGGTTTTACGTGGTTCACTTCCAGGGGGGAAGCTACATCCACGGGAACTGGTTTTTATATTATATCTTGAGAGGGTAAACATAGTTCCACTGCAACCTATTATGTAGCTTGAGATCTTCTAGGAAACTCCACACACACAACCGGGAGCCCTTCTCTCTTAGATCTCTTCTCCTTCTTATATTGCCTTCTTACAATATACTCTTCCCCTCTCTCTCTCTCAATCCCTGTGTATTGTTACATTCATTCTCAAGGATCCAACTACTGGTTACAGTAAGATAACTACAAAATTAATAACAGAACTAGAGCTCGACTCTCTCTCAATGTCTTATAATACAATTGACTATGAGCTAACAGACTAACTGACTCTCTGACTAGCTAGCTAATTGTCTGAATAACTCACCTTTTATAATACAAAATACATGCTTATATAGGCGACCTGAAGGTCTCTCCTTGTTACAACACTATGGGACTTTCCCAACAGTAACCAAAAAACCCTAACTATGATAGTCGGCGCATCTGTACTGTGGGTTGTCGCTTACCATCACACCACAGCTTTCTGCAGTCTTCTGTGCTTCCCGTTGCTGATCGTGGGTATGGGCGTCGCTTCCTTCCTATCCTTCATCTTCAATACCTCGGCCCATTGCTCCTTTTCCTTTATGATGGTAGTTGAGCTCTCCTGTCTTTGTCGCTACCTTAAGTGCAGTGGTTGAGCTCTCCCTTCTTGGCCACTCGGGTACTGTTTCCTTTGACTTCTTCTTCTGATATAGTAGCTTTTCCTGTATCTGCGGGGCCCTACTCCAATAGTCCCCTAAAACTTACTTGTGGATCATCCCTGAGCCACTAACAACTGGTTTCTCTTGCTGTAGCTTCTCCTTAGCTTCCTGCGAAGTCCTTGTAAGTCTCTCCCGAAGTCCTGCGACTTCTTTATCCATAACCTTGACACACTCTTGTGTCGTTTTTTCTAAAATAGTGTCAACACTTTCCTTAAGTGAAACTCCATAAATGAATGGCGGACCCTTTATAAGCTTCTAAATTTGTTTCAACGACCTCATCTCCTGCTACCTTGGTAAGATTTATACCATTCACCTCAAATTCGACTGGAGCGCTTGTTCGAACAGACTCATCCAAGCCAGCATCATTATGAATATAGGGAAAGTGGTAAACTTCCATGAGGAGACATGTCCTTTTCTAGCTTTAATGTAACTACCTTCTTGGACATTTTCTGTATCTCTCTCATTTTCAACATCTCTGCTTTGTTCCTTTCCCATTTCCTTTTATTTTTCTGAGTCTCGGATGCCTGTTTCTTGGTCCTTTATTCTTTCCGTGAGATCTTTTGGGAAACTCCATGTGCACAGCTGGGAGCCCTTCTCTTAGATCTCTTTTTCCTCACTTTTCTTCTTCTCTGCTCTGGGACATGTTCCATAGGAACAAACTCATCTGCACCGGTTCTTGGGTTCCTATGAACCGTGAGGTACCGATCCGACTAAAACTGAGGATATGTCTTACTGTCTCCAAGGTTATAGTCTATAAATTTAAGAACAGGGGCATATCCTAATAGATCTCCATATTCCTTGACATAAGAGTCAATCAGTGGTATGGGAGCAGGAAACTTAGCACCCTTGGGAATGGTTACCTATGGTGCATCCTCAATGCATGGCACGATGTATTATGTTTCCATATGAACTTCTTCCTCCTGCTCCGAGCTGGACTCTTCTACTATTTGATCTTAACTCCTCATCCTTGGCGGCTGTCTGACATCTGATGTACCTAATTTCATAACCTTGGGTGGCGTCGTCATAGAAGATAGGAGGCTACCACGCTGGAATCTTTGCACAATGTCTTCTAAAGGTTCTGTCTCCGACATACACCACCTGGTGTAATACTCTGAATTGGAAATGGCTATGAAATTGGGGAAAACCAGCACTCTGTAACTGAAGTATCTCTTCACAGGGAAAACTCTTCAAATTGCTCTATATCTCTCATAAATCGCAAAAGTAACCTTTGATCTAGAAGAATGATCTCTGCATTTATAATGAAGGTGATAATATTTGAAGCAACGGTCATTTGGCTAGACCATCGGTGGTATTAATTGCATGGACAAGACAACACCCATCATTTCAATCCTCATTAATTGCTGAAAATCCGATCAAATTTCCCTCGAAGCTTGCGTGCAGGTGCCGGTCTCGTCGAATATTTATCAAATCTAGACAAATCATTATACTGTTTACAAATCTAGGGCAACGTATAGCCATCGTATGTGGATTAACTGCTTCTCAGAAGGTGAATTGACTAGGCCTTTGTCTCTTTTCAAAATGATCTACATGGCATGGGGAACATCGCATCGCTAAGATTACACACCGCATCATCTCAAACCAAAGTGTTAGCATGAATGTCGTAACGTTCAAAACTCCAAAAGCATCCTATGACTTGCGCAACATACTCTTTTCTGATGTGATTCCTCATACTTAGAGATTTTTCTCTTTTTTCTTTCTTTTAAGGGGGTGTAGAGTAATTACTGGTGCGATGCCTCCTTTCAACTACACTAGACATCTGCACTTCTTAAACTGTCTGAGTTAGGGCTAGGAGGTGGAGTGGCTATCACTATAAATCTTAAGTCTACTTCCATTAATCAAAGTGGGAAGAAGCTCCCCGTTCAGTTTGCTGAGCTAAACGGAACCTCCATTTGTAACTTGCTGAACCTAATATGGCCCCAACCAATGCGTCTTAAACTTCCCTGGAAACTTAGCAAACTTACTGTCATAGAGGAGCACTAAGTCTCTTGTCTTAAAAATCTTGTTTTTGATGTGCCTGTCATGCCAATCTTTCTCTCGTGCCTTTTGCACTTTCTGGTGAAATCCTGCGATGAATCTGTCTTCTTCTAAGGAAAGCAGCTGTGCTAGTCTTTCATTCATTTTGTTTGCATCAGCCATCCTGGTAATTTGAGCAAATCTTAAATTGGGAATAAGATATTCCATAGGTACAACAGCATCTTGTCCATACACCAAGCTGAAAGGTGTGTGTCTTGTAAGTTTCTTGCATGTAGTTCTATAAGCCCATAATACAGCATTAACCCTGAGGTCCCAATCATTTCTTTGGCTATTACAGATATTAGTAAGAGCATTTTCTAGAATCTTGTTAAAGGCGTTCACCGTACCATTAGCTTGAGGATGGTAGGGAGTGCTCTTATGGTGCTGGATCTAGAATTCCTCCATCAAGGCCTCAACAGTGCAGTTCAAAAAATGTTTTCCTTGATCACTCATCAAGATTACTGGACATCCAAATCTACTTATGATTTTTTCAAAAATGAACTGTGCAGTGGTAACAGCATCACAATTCCTTACTAATTTTGCCTCTACCCATCTAGTGAGGTATTATGTTCCTATGATGATGTATCTCGCACTAGTTCATTTTCCTGGTGGGTTGATAGGACCCACAAAATCTATATCCCACTTGTCAAATGCTTGCAACGTTATCTATGGTCGCAGCGGCATTTCATCTCTCCGCGAAGGTTTTCCTACCCTCTGGCAGATATCACAACATTTGCAAAACTCCTTAGTGTCTTTATACAAAGTAGGCCACCATAATCCTACCGCCGGGATTTTTTGAGCAGTTGGCTTTCCTGTGAAATGACCTCCTGCGATACATGAATGTGCTTCTCTGATAACGACCTCTTTCTCATGTGGCATAACGTATCTGCACAATACTTCATCTAGACCTAACTTATATAAATGTCCTACGAGCAAAGTGAAGTCTACTGCTTTAACAACTAACTGTTTCTTTTGGTGCTTAGTAAACTCAACAGGTTCCCACCCTATAGTGAGAAAGCAAATAATATCAGCGTAATACTCATCTGTGATCTGGATAGAAAACAATTGCACATCTGGAAAATTGTCCTCTAAATTACTTGGTTCTTCTCCTGAGTCTATTTGTGATAGAGGGTCAGGACCGACATTTAATTTTCCTGGTTTTACAATAATTTCAAAATCATACTCTTGAAATAAGAGTAACCATCTACAGATCCTTCCTCCTAATACTAGTTTATTGACCAAGTACTTTAAAGTAGAATGGTCCATGAAAATATTGAATGGGGCACCCAATAGGTAGTGCCTGAACTTCTGTAGAGCATACACCATAGCTAATCCTTCTCTTTCTGTAGTGGTGTAGTTATTTTCTGTAGTAGATATCTTTCTACTTGAGTACGCAATAGGGTGATCGATACCTCCTTCTCCTGACTGGGTTAAGATGATCCCTAGTGCAATGCCAGATGCATCCACATGTACATGAAATGGATTGTCCCAATCTGGAAATACTAAGATGGGTGCTGTAACCATCTTTTCTTTAAGAGTGTCTAAACTTTGCTGGCATTCCTCATTCCATAGGAATTTCACTTCTTTCTTCAACATCTTTTCCATCGGTGATGTGATCTTTGCGTAACCTTTGATGAATTTTCTATAGTACCCAGTATGACCAAGCACTGTCCTTAATTGCTTCACTGAGTTGGGTGCTGGAAGATTAACAATGATGGCGATCTTTGTAGGATCTACCATCAAGCCTTGTCTGCAAACAATATGACCCAAGAAAATACCAAATGGCGCACATAATATACATTTCTTCAAGTTAAGAGAAATCTGATATTGCCTACATTTCTCTAACATGAGCCTTAAATCTCCTATATGGTCTTTGGTTAACCCAAATACAGTCCAATCATCAAAATAGACTTCTAAGAATTTATTAATGTATTCCTTAAATACAGTAACTACTACTCTAGAAAAGATAGCTGGTGCATTTTTAAGACCAAAGGGCATTACCGTATACTGGAATGAGCCCCATTCTATCCCAAAGGTGGTCTTATGTCAATCCTCTGAATGGATTATGATCTGGTGATAGCCTGAAAATCCATTAGTGAAGGAGTGGACCTCCTGTCCTCCCACATTGTCTAACACTTCATCAGTAAAAGGTGTCGGAAATGGGTCATGAAGTGATGTGTCATTGAGTTTGCGCAAATCAACACAAATCCTGATTTCTCCTTTGGTTTTCTTTTCCTGCATGACCATGGGACTAACCCATTCACTTTCTTCGACTGGCTCAATGATGCCTGCTGCTAGCATCTTATCAATATAATCCTTAACTTTTTCTTTATAGCAACGATTCAATCTGTATGGACGCTGCTTAACTGGCCTAGAATCCTCTTTCAATGGTATGCACATTACTCCCAGATCTCCTACTATTACCTTCATCTCTGTGAACTTAGTGGGAAAGAGGTCCTGATAGTCATGTAAGAGATCTACGATGTGTCCTACTGTTTCATCATCCCAATAGTCTCCAATAGAGGAAAAATTTGGTTCTGTTTCTGTGCCAATATTGATCTTTTAATCTTGATAGGTTCTGTGATGGTGGGAATTTCTAGTTTTGGACCATCAACGTCACGAGTCCCTTCTGACTCTGGAATGTTGACACTGCGAGGATTCTCATCCTCATCATCTGGCTCTGCTATGAAGTTGTAACATTCTAGAACGTGTTCCAACTGTCTGGCCCAATCAGGTTGAGCAGGAACTAATAGGGTACAGTCGTCAAATATATTAGTCTTTATTACATCTAGAGCCTAATCAATGCTTGGATACTCAGATTCAAAAGTGAAAGTGAGTAGAAAGTTGTCTGTCATGAGTGGCCATGTCATGGTTCCTCTGTGCAACTCTGTCTCAGTGTACCAATTCCTTGGAATCATGTCTAAAGTGTGAATGAATAGGTGAACCCATTCATCCTCTAGAATGTATGACCAAATCTGTTTGCAAATCTGAATATGTGACATGGGGTCACTTTTTCCTGTATATTTTTGCTATATAAAGGCTCCTTGTCATAAGAGAATCTGATCACCATTAGTCTCTTAAAATCATCCCGTGATGCGATATGTTCTTTATGTGCATGCCACCATCTTGCAGGTGTGGCTTTTATTGCAAGGTCAATAGTTGTCATCCTCTGCTCCTGAGGAATTTCCTTCTTGAACTGCTTTAAAAAGTCATTGACATCTACTAAGCCATGAAACGATGGAATGTCAATAATCTCTGTGCCGATCCATCACAGTGACTTAGTCATAAATGCACATCTGCGAGATGAGACTTCGTAAAGTCTATTCTGCCAATTTTATAAACCAACCTCCGAATCTAATGCGCATGAGCTGTTGCATTTCCAACTAATATTTCCTTCTGCGGTGGGGTTGATGTAATCACTCTGAATAGCAGTCATCTGATAAAGGCTTTCCATGTTACGCACCTCCTCCTCTGCTCTGATAGGTTCAATGTAGCAAGGACCCTGGAAAGGATCCAATGGTGCGATGACCTGAATCTGATTATCCTCAAAGGTCATTTGTCTTTTCTTTAAATTGATAAAATCCATGCTATCGATTGCCCAATCAATACCTAGTAACGCTGGATACTCTCTACTATCGCCAATGATTTCTATTACTTCAAAGTCTGCAAAGCTGCGAACTCCGTCAATATCAACAGGTACTTGTGGTAATCGAACCAGTGGTGATACCCTCTGTTGATTGGCTAGTCAGAGATGGATAGGTGATCTTGCTAACTTAGGGCTACCCATCTGTTTCCATGTTTGCTTAGTCAGAACATTTACCTCTGATCCTAAATCTAGGATTACCTCATCCATTTCAAATTCTTGAATTTGTGCTGTGAGTCTAATATCTCTTCCTGTTCTTGTATGGCCCATAATATTATGAACAGCCTGCTGTGCACTGTTCACGGAAGAAGATGACTGACACTGATCTATGATGCGCTGAAGCTTTCTGATAGATTTCTCATTTCATACAAGTTTCAAATAGATCTGCAGGAAGGATTGTACACTTCCTGTCGACTCATCCTCTTCGTACCTTCCAGATGTGGTAGCCTACGATATCTGCACAGGACTAATGCCACAAGGTGTTTGCTATTGTGGTATGCCCCTACAAGGAAATACCTACGATCCTGATGCTGTAGGTTCAGCAAAGAAAGTTTCTGCTTGTTGAGATGTTTCTTTGTTCTTCTGCAGGTCAAGTGGTGTTGATTTATTAGTTGCTTTGCACACCCACTCAGGACTTGTATTCTTTTCAGTATCCTATGATGTCCTACTAGTAGAAGCACCGCTACAAGTCACAATACTGACTCTTGGTTCTGGCTCTTTCTGCTCAGCAACAATAAGCTGAATGTTCTGGTTTACTGTTGGCTTAGGATCCCTAATCTTGGCTATCAATATTGGACACTCTTCTATAGGGTGATCATAGGACTTGCAATACTTACATGTCGTACTAGGGTTTTGACAGTCCCTAGAATAATGTCCTACAATTCCACAATTGTAACAAGTAATCGGTCCATGGCCATGGCCAAAGCCTCCATCACGGCCAAAGCCTCCTCCATGGCCTTGTCCTTTGAATCCTCCACCATGGTCAACATGAGTTGGTTCGTGCTGTGGTCCTACTACCGGACCTGCTGTCTCTGACTGGACTCTATACAAGTCATGCTTTCTTTCTATCATGAGACCATAAGCTCGGCAATTATGTTCATCATGACCTACTGACTTAAAGAAGTTACAATATAAGTTCTTAGGGGTTTGTACATACTTCTGAAGTAAAGGGAATTCCTGTGGTCTATGCCCTCTTGTTCTGCAGAGTTCACACCATGGCCCTTGGTTCTGTATTAAGGTGTTTGGAGCCCCACTTGCTAAATATTCAACAAATACTGGATAGTTATCTTTAGTATGGCCATGTCCTTTACACTTGGTACACCATATTTATTGTGCATCCTCTTTCCCTTTCTTAATCTCATGTAGTTGTAACGTGAGGTTGGCTAACTGACTCTGTAGGTTTGTCATACCTGTACTAGTCTCAGCTAGAGGTGAAGCCTCTAGTTTCATTGCCATCTCCAATGCTTCATCCTGCGTACAGAGTCTCTATTGCATAAGGGGAATTCTGATATGTGGGAGCAGTGCTGCGATGAACCATTCCTTGTGCTACTCTGGCGCAAACTCAAAGCTAACCTAGTCTATGAGAGCTTTGAATTTCTGGTCAAAGTCCCATACTGAATCTGTAGGTAACTGTTTATTATCTTTAAGCTCTGTGATACACTGTGACTCACACTTAGGTTTCTTAAATTCTTTGATCATGGTGGTCCTGACTTGTATGAGCGTTCTGGGCTGCGCTATTGTATACTTCATATACCATGTTAAAGCTATGTCTCTAAGTGTAGTGGCCAATGGACAAGTTTAGTATTATCATCTTGGATCTATTTAATGGTCCATACTACTTCACATAGGAACGAATGTTGTTCCGGGTCTTCTGCCCTTGTACCCTTAAAGGTAGGTAGCTTCATGTCATCCCCCATTCTATTTCTACGTGGTGGGTTCTGATTTGCTGTGTTATTACCACTTGGTGGTGTAAATGTAGTGTGTATTGTATGTGAACTACTAGATGGAGTTCCTACGGGATTTTTCTGGGTCTCGGTCGTTTTATGCGGGCTATAAGGGTGGTAAGGGATACCCCCTACTGGTCTTTTTGTATTTCTTTGGCTTTGTTCTCTAGTATGGTCTGAACTGTCTTCCAAAAGAAAGAGATGAAATCTACTTTATATTTCTTACCACTACGTGTACATCCAATTTCATCAAAATCACTCTCAAACTCTTGTGACATTACACTTACTGAACTTATTCATCTGAGAATATATCCATTACTCCTTTTTCATGTAATAATATCTTAATAGATGAATTTAAAGAGTTCAAGTACTTACGTCGATATCCTTTGAAGAAGTACCTCTCAGCTTCACTGAAAGTATTTCTTTGATCAACTGTAAACTCGGTAATGAAGCCTTCCAGCAAACTTGCAAGCCAGAAGTCTACTGCCCGTGAAATGGGATTGTCTATGATCCTCACGGTCTGAATCAGCTCTGGTCTCTAGACAATGTCTCTTTTCTTCCTGAATGTATTCTTATCAGTCAACTTTGATAACCAGTCATATAGCTCGTTTGCATAGGTCGCAAAAAATATCTCATGTAGATCTGTGAAGATATGTTTTTGTAACCAATCTTCTGTACTGAGCCTAGGACTCTTGTTTTCTTTTTCAGCAAATTCTTTCTCCTTAGACCCAACCCATTGGTTGAGTTCTTCTTTAGTAGGATGCCAACAGAAAATTAGCTCTTCAATTTGTTCAAAACCAGCAATGGAACCATTTGTTGGGTCTTGGGGCAGACCTGGGTTTACTTTAATGTACCAACAAAACCCCTAACTCACTGGCCATTTCAGCGATAGACCATAGAGCGTCCTGAAGTCTCACCCGAAGTGATCTTGGATAGGGTGGCTGAAGACTCAGGTGTCTTCAACTGGGTTCTGTAGCATCCTAGGGTCTCACGACTCTTCTTAGCTAGAGGGATCACTCCGCGAGGCGATCTCTCCTTCTAGCTGGCACTGATAGGGAGCGGACTGTTACCGCATTGCAGCCTCTAAGGTGGTGCACAAACTTACTCTTCTGCTCAGCTCCTTCTCTATGATATCTCACACCACAGCTCCCCAGACGATGCGATATCACCTTTCTCGCTGTAATATGTCCTATAATGAGGCTCAATATGTGTATCACCTCTCAACGTCCTGCAACCTCCTTCCTGGGTTTAATAACTTTGTTAGCCTTCACAAGGGTGTTAAACTGCTTCCCTTAAACCTCTACAGTTTAACATGCTAACATCAACTACACTGAACTCACAGAACTCATATACCGGATTCACTTAACGCTGTAACTATCAACTATCATGAATCAAGCACTGATAAACTCATATACAGGCTACTTGATACATTTAACTTGCTTTTAACCTTCTATGTGCTATAACTGAAGCATGACATACATACATTCATCAACTGATAAGCAACATTCATGTAACAAATAACAGATAGCAAATAGGTAAAACACAATCACATGAACAGTCGCACAACACTCGGGTTTTATGTGGTTCACTTCCAGGGGGGAAGCTACGTCCACGGGAGCTGGTTTTTATATTATATCTTGAGAGGTTAAACATAGTTTCGCTACAACCTATTATGCAACTTGAGATCTTTTGGGAAACTCCACACACACAACCGGGAGCCCTTATCTCTTAGATCTCTTCTCCTTCTTATATTTCCTTCTTACAATATACTCTTCCCCTCTCTCTCTCTCAATCCCTGTGGATTTTTACATTCATGCTCAAGGAACCAGCTACTGGTTACAGTAAGGTAACTACAGACTGAATAATAGAACCAGAGCTTGACTCTCTCTCAATGTCTTATAATACAACTGACTATGATCTAACATACTAACTTACTCTCTGACTAGCTAGCTAACTATCTGAATAGCTAACCTTTTACAATACAAAATACATGCTTATATAGGTGGCCCAAAGGTCTCGCCCTATTACAACACTATGGGCTTTTCCCAACAGTAACCCAAAAAACCTAACTGTGACAGTCAGCACATCTGTACTGTGGGCTGCCGCTTACCATCACACCACAGCTTTCTGCAGTCTTGCATGCTTCCTGGCGCTGATTGTGGGGAAGGGTACTGCTTCCTTCCTGTCCTTCGTCTTCAATACCTCAGCATGTTGCTCCTTTTCCTTTATGAGGGTAGCTGAGTGCTCCTGTCTTCACCGCCGCCTTAAGTGCAGTGGTTGAGCTCTCCCTTCTTGGCTGCTCGGGTACTATTTCTTTTGACTTCTTCCTCCAATATAGCAGCTTTTCCTATAGCTGCAGGGCCCTGCTCCAACACAAGTATCACTGGATCCTGTGGTCTATGCCGTCTTGTTCTACAGAGTTCACACCATGGCCCTTGGTTCTATATTAAGGGGTTCGGAGTCCCACTTGCTAAATATTCAATAAATACTAGACAGTTATCTTTAGTATGGCCCTGTCCTTTACACTTGGTACACCATAGTTCTTATGCAACCTCTTTCCATTTCTTAATCTCATGTAGCTATAACATGAGGTTGGCTAACTGGCTCTGTAGGTTTGTCATACCTATACTAGTCTTAGCTAGAGGTGAAGCCTCTAGTTTCATTGCCATCTTCAACGCTTCATCATGTGTATAGAGTCTCTGTTGCATAAGGGGAAGTCTAATATGTGGGAGAAGTGCTGCGATGAACCATTCCTTTTGTTGCTCTGGGGAAAACTCAAAGCTAACCTAGTCTATGAGAGCTTTGAATTTCTAGTCAAAGTCACATACTGACTCTATAGGTAACTGTTTAATGTCTTTAAGGTCTATGATACACTGTGACTCAAACTTAGGTTTCTTAAATTCTTTGATCATGGCAGTCCTGACTTGTATGAGCATTCTGGGCTGCGCTATTGTATACTTCATATACCATGTTAAAGCTCTGTCTCTAAGTGTAGTGGCCAACTGCACAAGTTTAGTATTATCATCTTGGATCTGTTTAATGGTCCATACGGCTTCACATAGGAACCAATGCTCTTCCGGGTCTTCTTCCCCTGTATCCTTAAAGGTAGGTAGCTTCATGTCGTCCCCCATTCTGTTTCTATGTGGTGGGTTATGATTTGCTGTGTTACTACCACTTGGCAGTGTAACTGTAGTGTGTACTGTATGTGAACTACTAGATGGAGTTCCTACGGGATTGTTCTAGGTCCCGGTCGTTTTCTGTGGGGTATAAGGGTGGTAAGGGATACCCCCTACTGGTCTTTCTATATTTCTTTGGCTCTGTTCTCTAGTATGGTCTGAACTGTCTTCCGCGAAAAAAGAGATGAAATCTACTTTATATTTCTTACCACTACGTGTACATCCAATTTCATCAAAATCACTCTCAAACTCTTGTGACATTACACTTACTGAACTTATTCATCTGAGAATATATCCATTACTCCTTTTTCATGTAATAACATCTTAATAGACGAATTTAAAGAGTTCAAGTACTTACCGCGATATCCTTTGAAGAAGTACCTCTCGGCTTTGCTGAAACTTTTTCTTTGATCAACTGCAAACTCGGTAATGAAGCCTTCTAGCAAACTTGCAAGCTAGAAGTCTATTGCCCGTGAAATGGGATTGTCTATGCTCCTCACAGTTTGAATCAGATTCAGTGTCCAGAAAATGTTTCTTTTCTTCTTGAATATATTCTTATCAGTCAACTTTGATAACTAGTCGTACAGCTCATTTCCATAGATCGCAAAAAATATCTCATGCAGATCTATGAAGATATGTTTTTGTAACCAATCCTCTGTATTGAGCCTAGGACTCTTGTTTTCTTTTTCAGCAAATTCTTTCTCCTTAGACCCAACCCACTGGTTGAGTTCTTCTTTAGTAGGATGCCAACAAAACATTATCTCTTCTAGTTGTTCAAAACCGGCAACGGAACCATTTGTTGGCTCTCTCTGGGCAGACTCGGGTTTACTTTAATGTACCAACAAAACCCCTAGCTCACTGGCCCTTTCAGCGACAGACCGCAGAGCGGCCTAAAGTCTCACCCGAAGTGATCTTGGATGGGGTGGCTGAAGACTCAGATGTCTTAAATTGGGTTCTGTAGCATCCTATGGTCTCACGAGTCTTCTTAGCCAGCGGGATCACTCCGTGAGGCAATCTCTCCTTCTAGCTGGCGTTGATAGGGAGCGAACTCTTATCACATTGCAGCCTCTAAGGTGGTGCATAAACTTACTCTTCTGCTCAGCTCCTTCTCTGTGATTTCTCACACCGCAGCTCCCTAGATGATGCGATATCACCTTTCTCGTTGTAATATGTCCTATAATGAGGCTCGATATGCATATCAACTCTCAAGGTCCTACGACCTCCTTCCTGGGTTTAATAACTCTATTAGCCTTCACAAGGGTGTTAAATTGCTTCCCTTAAACCTCTACAGTTTAACATGCTAACATCAACTACAATGAACTCACAGAACTCATATACCGGAGTCACTTAACGCTGTAACTGTCAACTATCATGAATCAAGCACTGTTAAACTCATATGCAAGATACTTGATACATTTAACTTGCTTTTAACCTTCTATGTGCTATAACAGAAGCATAACATACATACATTCATCAACTGATAAGAAACATTCATGTAACAAATAATAGATAGCAAATAGGTAAAACACAATCACATGAACAGTCGCACAACACGCAGGTTTTACATGGTTCACTTCCAGGGGGGAAGCTACGTCCATGGGAACTAGTTTTTATATTATATCTTGAGAGGGTAAACACAGTTCTGATGCAACCTATTATGCATCTTAAGATCTTTTGGGAAACTCCACACACACACACACCATGAGCCCTTCTCTCTTAGATCTCTTCTCCTTCTTATATTGCCTTCTTACAATATACTCTTCCCCCCTCTCTCTCTCAATCACTGCGGATTGTTACATTCATGCTCAAGGAGCAAGATACTGGTTACAGTAAGATAACTATAGAATGGATAATAGAACCAGAGCTCAACTTTCTCTCAATGTCTTATAATACAACTGACTATGAGCTAACAAACTAACTGACTCTCTAACTAGCTAGCTAACTGTCTGAATAACTAACCTTTTACGATACAAAATACATGCTTATATAGGCAGCCCGAAGGTCTTTCCCTGTTACAACACTATGGGCCTTTCCCAACAGTAACCCAAAAACCCTAACTGTGACAGTCGGTGCATATGTATTGTGGGTTGCCGCTTACCATCACACCACATCTTTTTGCAGTCTTCCATGCTTCCCATCACTGATCGTGGGTATGGGCGCCACTTCCTTCCTATCCTTCATCTTCAATACCTCGGCTCGTTGCTCCTTTTCCTTTATGAGGGTAGTTGAGCCCTCCTGTCTTTGCCACTACCTTAAGTGCAGTGGTTGAGCTCTCCCTTCTCGGCCTCTTGGGTACTGTTTCCTTTGACTTCTTCTTCCGATATAGTAGCTTTTCCTATAGCTGTGGGGCCCTGCTCCAACACAAGTATCACTGGATCCTTAGGTTTTCTATTGAACCCTAGTCCATTCATATTCAGTCTAGGTGGGACCTTGATGAGTTGTGGCTATCATTGCCTTATAAGGTCACCACGGAATATTTGGACGCGATTGTGTAAGACTGGCCAGGAGACTGGATTTTCCTGGTGAGTGAAGAGGAGATAGATAAGGAGCTACCCCTAGGGGTCCCTGAAAACCCTGCCCCACCAAAATTGAGCACCCATGACTTCGAAAATGTGTGATCGATGGATCTTGAAGATGCAGGACAGCACATGTGGGAGGATACTCCCACCAAATTGCATCAAGAGTACGAGGGGGGAAGTGATACCAAATCTAGGATGGAAGACCAGCTGTAGTGGCTGGTCAAAGCCATCATAGATTCATCTACAGCTGCGACTATGGTGATCCATGAATCAAACCATGAAGAATTTGGTGCAGTAAGAAATAGACTAGAGTCCATTTTTTATACTGTTTTCAAGCAACCATCGACAAGACCACTATTGCAGGAAATCCCGTTGATCAGCACTGAGCCCTGAGATAGAAACGTGTAAGTTCCCCCGACTGTGATCGACACCAGTAATGAAGAAGTTCACCAGCGGCCGCACCCAATCCATAGCGTGACTTTGGATTTTAACAAACTATCCACTACAGCATTGGTTGAGTTGTAGCATGGCGCTGTACTGGATTTGGCAGCATGACAAAAATATTTGGCTAAGGGCAATGTTGAGGCCCAGAATACTGCTGGGAAGCTGCAGAAGGAAGCAGAAGAGCTGCACCAGGTCCACATGCAATTGACAGAAGAGATGTTACAAGAAATCAACCAGCTGAAGGTGACACAAGTTGAGTTGTAGCGAAAGGCTGCTGAAGAGAATACCGACCTCAAGAAGGTGCAAGACCGCTTGATTTTTGAATAGGTGCAGCTATGTACAAGGTGTAGAAAATTTGAGCAGGCTATTGCTGATGCCTAGAAAAACATTTTTGACAACACCATAGGGCTCACCCCAGTCGAAAAGGCTAAGTGATTGGGGCACACTCTAGTTGAGCTTTAGGACAATAACTTGTTGCTCCAGGCCCAGGTGCAACCCACAACACCATTGAAGTAGGTTGTGGATCGCAAGACCTCCATTGAAGAAATTGCCACTCATTTTGGCACCATGGAGCAAGAGGCTAAAATGGTTATGGAGGTGACCACGTAGTTTTGGAAAAGTATTGTTCAGGATGAGAAACTTGATCGGTTGACTGCGCAAGTGCAAGAGGCAAAGGGTCAGTTGACAACACTGAAGATGTCGCTGATGGTGCAGATCACCCGGGCCACATAACTGAATGATTTGCAGCATTGAACTACTAGGGCACAAGAACGCCAGTAAAAGCGCTGCGAAGAAAATATAAAATATAAAATATGCTACTATCATTTCCATATCCCTAGGTACTTATTTCTCCTCCATGCACTTAGTAACATAATATGTACAAACAAAAATATACTTCTTACCTATGGTTATAGAATTAATAGGTCCAACAAATTCCATATCCCATTTCTCAAAAGGATCAATAAGGACTTGTGGCTAAGGTGGCATATCATATGTAGGAACTAGGTGACCCATCCTTTGATAGTCGTCACACCACTAAACATACTCTTTTGCATATTTAAATATTTTTGGACAATAATGGCATGACTCGAGGATTTTTTGAGTTGTTATTTTATCTGCAAAGTACCCTCCATTGGGATCATCATGACAGGATCTCAGGATCTTGTATACTCCATCTTCTCTCACACACTTGCAACTAATCATGTGAGAATATGTGTATAAAATATCTCTCTTGATCCAAGATTATGGAGCACTTCTTTTAATAACTTTCCTCTTCTCATTTGGTGAAAAGTGGGGTGGTAGTTTCCATGAAATTATATAGTTATCCACATATGTTAAACAAGGTGATTTAATAGAAATAACAAATAAATTCTCGTTGGAAAATTTGTCATCATTATAGGATCTGTCTTACATTCATGATTTAATTTGGATAAAAAGTCATCTAATTGATTTTATTTCCCCTGTCTTTCCACTAGGGTGATGTCTAATTCCACTATCAAGAAAAAACACCTAGTGATCCTGCCATTAGTGATGGATATTTTCATAAGGTACTTAATGGAAGAATGGTCGATATGTACAAATACCTCATATCCTGCAATGTAGCGCCTTAATTTATTGATCACATAAAATATTTCTAGAAATTATTTCTCTATCACTATGTAATATCATTCTCCTGGAGATAAATTTTTACCATGAAATAACTAGCATGGGTTAAGAAATATTTATTTTGTCCCAATACTACTCCTATAGAAGAATCTGAGGCATGACTATAAATATGGAAGGAAAGCCTCTAGTCTAGTCCTCTCAAGACATGTGATAAAAGAATTTTTTCCTTTAGTATGTCAAACTCTTGTTCCCACTCATCATTCCAACACAAATAAACTTATTTCGTCAATAATTTAAACCGTGGGAAGGGCTATCCTGGTAAATTTTTCTATAAAATTCATGTAACACCCTACATTTACCAAAAATATTATAACTCCCTTGTGGTTATTTGGGAGTGAAAATTTCACAATTACTTCAATATTAGCTCAATATACTTTGATTCCTACAGAAGATACATGGTGGCCCAAAACAAATCCCTTCATTCACAATCATAACAAAAATTTTGCTGACTTAATTAAAGGTTTGTGTCCCTACATCTCTACAAACCCTTTTCAAGATTAGTTAATGCCTCCTCAAAAGAATCACCAATAATATAAAATTTTCCATGTATATTTCATTACAAGCATGCAAAAGATCACATAAAATATTGAGTACTACCCTTTGAAATGTGGTCGGTTCGTTATATAGACTACTATGGTTTATTATATGTGAGCACTTGACACTTTTAACTACCTTCTTGACATGTGGAAAAAAATGATAGTCATATTCATACATGTACAAGTCTTTTAGGGATATGATGATTTTGTTGTGGTATTAATAATTGCATGTCCCTCTCACTTATAATATGAATGTTAGTACCTACTATGGTTTATGTCGGGTCACTTTACTTTCTGAATTGTTATAGGGACTTATATGAAGTTGATTTTATTGTGCAATTGATACAAGGCTCATCATAATTATTTGCATAAGGGTTGATTTCAAAATGGCTATCCCATTCATGTTTGTAAAAGCAAAGTAATATGATCTTGGATTGAGGTATTGATGTCTCTAAGTTGTTATTACCAACATGAAATTCAGCATTGTGTATTTTTGTATCACTTTGCTTTGAGAATTATGATACCCATCCATTTAGAAATCATTAATCGTTTTATCATTCTCTTGGTGTATACTAATTTATCATAATTATATGATTTATGGACTAATCCATGCGGCGATTAAACAATTAAAGGTTGTCATAGTAGTGAAATGAAAAAATAGATTAGTTGGTTATCGATTGTTCTTGGTGTATATGGATGTCACTTTTCAATGTTCTTTCATCTGATAAAGTTGTGCATGGGATTATCGTGGTTAAAAAATAAATAAAGTGGTTCTTTGTACTCATACACTTGTTCTTTTATTCATGTAAGATCATCTGGAAAAAAAATAAGGTAGATTAGAGGAAAATATAAAAGTTTCAACTAATGGTTTTTCAATTAATTATGAGTTTCCTAATATTAGCATTGTCATTGAAAAGGATGGAAAATATCTAAAAAACCTAATACTCTTATCACCAATAATGATTACTTATAGCAACAAAATCATGTAGTTTGTTATTTTTTACGATACAAATACAATAGGAGACTTAAGAAAGAACCTTCACCCTGGTACTTGTGTGACTAATATTAAGTTATCAGAAGTCATTCACATTGTCATTGTGATGGCAATGGGGTCATAAGAAGAAACACCAACTTCAATTCTAGGCGTTAGTATTTCGATTCCATTTTTCCATTAGATCAATTTGTGAATGGGAAAGGTTTTGGACGCCAAGAGACATAGTGCAAACTTAGGAGAAACAAATCCATTCCTTTGTATATAAGGGAGGAAAACAAACCTCTATTTCTGGGGACAAATTGGAGGGAGCATCTCCATAAGTGTAAATAAAATTATTATAAATTTAAACCAAGCTGATTACTTTCTTGGCATGATAAGAGTGACACAGTTGGTGAGTATAAAATTTCTCAATATGATTGAGTGCAATCAATTTGGTGGTTCTCAATGATGTTTAAAGTTATAAAACAATTGTCAATAGATGTCATAACATATAGATCTTATTTGTATAAGTTCTAATGATATAAGAGAATACAACTATCATATGTGAAATCAGTCCAAATTAAAGAAACTACAACCAAATTGCATGATTAATTAAGTAACCATTGCTAGCTAATCACCATGTTGAGCATTAATTGTGTGTTAGACAGTCCTCATCCCCATAGGAAAATCTATATTTCCAAAATAACCTCCCATGGAATCTCATGTCCAATGTTCAAAAAACATGGTCATCACTATGCCTTGTATACTATATTGGAGCATAGCCTACATGTGACTCTAGCCTTCACCATATAGCTATGGAAAAAATATAGTCAACCTAAGTGTTTCAAATCCCTTAGATGTAAAGGACAAAATAATAAAGGGTTTTCCTAATTAACGTCTCTTCCCTCGACTCTGTTGTAATTTCCATTACCATAAAATTGTTCCCTATGGGTAATGAAATCATATACACATATAACCTAGGAAATTACCTAATGTATTTTGGTGGAAAAATATTCATAAAACCAAGTTGGTATCGTTTATGCCAACTAGGTATGGAACTTCAAGAATATGAAATTTGTTACTTACAAAGATAATAGTTTTAATATTCTTATACTTGTTTTTGAACTTTTTCAAAGGTCAATCAAGCCATCTATTTAGTCTTGTATGATAGAATTCCCTTGTTAGTTTGTATGTGCAGGAGTAACTCACATCAAAGTAATATTTTACAAATCCTTAGTTTTACTTTAGTTATGGTGAAGCACTTGTGTTGTTGTTGTAATCTTCCATGCAAGTAAGAAAGTTCTAATTCTAATACATAACTCTTATGTGTTAACAATCCTTAGTGGATATAAACTTGTATATGTGGACGTGTGTAGAGAGTTTTGATCTACAATGATTCTTGTGATTACTTTGTGCTATTAATACTTGGTTCAAGGAACTTACCTTTCAATGCATAGATTCTAATTTTTTTAAATAGGAGATATATTCTCAATGAGGATGTTTTATTTTTTCAACATTCCTTGCATAATCTTGAGATCAGTGAAAATATTGAATTTGATTTGATTTAAAGACAAACGAAAATTGAATGGTCTTCTTTACTACTAGAATTTATTACATGAGGGATAGCAACGTTTTCGGACTTTGAATGTGGATAAAGAATACACACATATTTCTTCTCTTTCTACAGATGTCTCTATCAATACACCACCCCATGAATGTGTTGAGGTATCGGTTGCAATGATGAACTAAACCCCACATGTTGTGAGAGTAAGAGAAGACAACAACTCCAGAAACCAAGGAATTGTGTCCATAATTCCAAGAAAAAATCAAGCCATAACTATTAATCTTGCACATTGATCTAGGAACAAATAATCAATCTCATCAAGAAATAATCAACAAATAACTCAGAAATGGTGTTAATCAGAACCGGAATGGTTTCCTCTCTGTATATTCAATAAACAATGAATAGTTACAATAACAATGTCAAGAAATATCTTGAATCAATGAGGAATTTGAATACCTAAGGAGGTCATTCGAATTCAATGAGTGAGTCTAGCCTAACTGACTATAAGCCATTGTTTCACACTTAGTTAACCAGTTGACCAAAACCCTAATTGACTCACCAAACCTTAACTGAAGTTGGAGTGTAATAAATGACTCAATATCAATTGAAAGAGATCAAATAGATGTCATAGCAAGACAACCATCAAGTGCTAGTGCTTCAATGACTTCAATGAACCCCAATGAGGTTAACTGAAGCTGAACTGATCATCAGAAGTTGGTGGAGGCACCCCTATTGACTCCAGATAATTAAATAATAATAAATAATCATTAAATAATATATTTAATGAGAGAAGGTAGCTTAACTGACTGGTTGAACTTATTGTAACCACTAGTTAGCAATTAGGTGCATTAATATCACTCAGATCACCCCCGGAGTGCTCCAATTATCCTCCTTGACTGTAGGAGAAGGATAAGTTAGCCTCCCTTACTATAGGTAGGCATGGGTATGACTGGATGATGTTAATTAATGCTCCACTGATGTCAATTAATGCCAATTATACTTAGGATAGTGGTTTAACTAGGCCAATTTGACCAAAAGGAGTGTGTATGGTGGTAAATGTCTCCAACACCCCCCCTTAAGCTATACTCACAAAGATTTAGAAAAAATAGATGCATAAAAATTCTAGGGCCCTAGAAACAAAGGCCATAGGTCACCCTATGCAATAAAGTAACTGCCTAATATAACCAAGGAAATCGGGAAAACCTCATGGGAAAAATACCCCCGCTCAAACTAAGCAGTAAATCAAGAATTGGTTCTTCTATGCAGTAGCATCCTGACACTGTGCATGTGAACCTATGAATCTAAACTAAATGAATATGTATGGAGGAATCTTCCACTTTGGAAGAGGAACATGCACTCAACTGAATCAGAAATATAAACAGCTGCACGGTGAAAAATGGACCCATGTAGAGCAGCTAAAATCATCTGAAGAAAGAGAAATGGTTCTTGAGGATTCTAACCATGTGTGGAAAACTAAATAAAATGATATTTTTCATCCTTAAAAATAAAACCATGAGTGGTAAAATCAGCCCCAATTCTTAGGAGCAAGTGTCCAAGCGGATGCAGAACGTCTTCCTCTTTACTAGTTCTGTGAGGAGATGAGCATGTGACCAAAGGTAGAAAAGCCCTAGGACTGTAGAGAGAAAATTATTGAGCTCCATAATATGATATAGATTCAGAAATATCTAATGATTCACAAAATAAAATATCAGCAACCTCATAAGAGGAAACTAGCACCAAATCCCCAGCAACAAAATTGAAGAAGAACTGCGGTACTTGATTTTTCACACCAGAATTGGTGAGAGCAGCTACAACCATGACTGAAAGTTCTTGGATTTTAAAATATGAACAAAATAATATCAGATCAGAAATTAAATCATATCTAAATAAGTTCACAACATATCCAAAATTGTGAAATGAAATCAAATCCCCGGCAACAGTTTCGAAGGAGACTTGCGGTACTTGTTTCCTCACACCATTGATGAGAATAGCTATAAGCAGTACTGAAGGTTTATGAACCTAAAATTTTGAACCAATAAATATCAGATAATATCCAAATAATATCATATCATATCCAATAATGTTCATATCAGATCCAAAATTATGGTCAACCGAGATGATGGATGCACAGTTGTCTTTTTCTTCAAAATTCCGAATTTTGGTGCGTGCAATCCTATGGGATTGTGCTGGAAGACCTAGATCATGGGGAGTGAATGTTTCACTCTTATAATCTGATATTTATTCCAAAATATAAAAGTTTCTACATATTTTCACACCAGCAGCAACATTAGAGGGAGAAAAAACAAATTTCTCTTCACTTTCGGAAGCAATTACTGGTAAATTTTGCACAGAATTCAAAGGAAAATTACCGGTGAATGTTTGCATGGAAGTGCAGCAGTATTTTTCTTCAATATCAGAGATTAAAATGTATTATTTTGTTTCATAAATATGAGGATATGAGATATCAGAGATCTCATGAACTTCCAGAGCATTAGGAGAAGGAGTCACTGCATAGAGACTTTCTTTAATTCAAATTGACTGTGTAGAAGATTTGGCTACATCTTCATCTTGAACAACTTCATCAGAGAGAGTATAGGATGATAATTTTGAGTAAAGAAATATTGTGGAGCTTGATATGATCTCAAAAGTGATATTATGATCCTCATTGTGCTTGCCAAAATTTCTGTCCAATTTTTTCCAGAGATCCTTTGGATATTCAGCAGAACCAATAAGGTAGTGGAAGCTAGGAGAAAGGGCTAGAAATATTGCTCTAAAATCTCTATCATCATCATTTATCTAGTCATTATAATTCTCATAATACTCTTTTCCAAGTCCAATAGACACCTCATAGATACCTTGTCTCTTTAGATATGCAATCATCTTCAACTTCCATTCTGAATAGCTTGTGAATAGCGTGAGAAGAGGGAGTGATGAGTCCATTCAAAGTTGTACCTGTTAAAACCCACAAATCAAAACAAAAGGGAAATGTAAGGTCAGATAGCCTGCACATTTTATGCTTTCATCACACCCATCATAGTCAATTAAGCAAGCTTGATCAACAAGTTCTTTACTTGGGGTATTAAGTGGTAAGCCTTGGCTTCTGGTGCAGTGATGGATTTTTGAGCTATTGCTCAATTTTCATGCAGAAATCTGTTAAAAAGCTTGTTTTTGAGAGATAGAGATTTGTCCAGCCGTAAGCTCTGATACCATATTAATATTGCACAATGATATAGGAACAAATAATCAATCTCATCAAGAAATAATCAACAAACAACTCAGAAATGGTGTTAATCGAAACCATAATGGTTTCCTCTCTATGTATTCAATAAACAATGAATAGGTACAATAATAATGCCAAGAAATATCTTGAATCAATGAGGAATTCAAATACCTAAGGAGGTCATTCGAATTCAATGAGTGAGTCTAGCTTAACTGACTGTAAGCCATTGGTTCACACTTAGTTAACCACTTGAACAAAACCCTAATTGACTCACCAAACCCTAACTAAAGTCAAAGTGCAATAAATGACTGAATATCAGCTAAAAGAGATCAAAATCATGTCATAGCAAGCCAACCATCAAGTACTAGTGCTTCAATGATGTCAATGAACCTCGATGAGGTTAACTGAAGCTGAACTGATCATCAGAAGTTGGTGGAGACACCCTTGTTTACTCTAGATCATTAAATGATAAGAAATAATCATTAAATAATATATTTAATGAGAGGAGGCACCTTAACTAACTGGTTGAACTGATTGTAACCACCAGTTAGAAATTAGGTGCATTAATATCACTCAGATCACCCTCGGAGTGCTCCAGTTATCCTCCTTGACTGTAGGAGAAGGCTAAGTTATCCTCCTTGACTATAGGTAGGTGTGGGTGTGATTGGATGATGTCAATCAATGCTCCACTGATTTCAATTAATGTCAATTATACTTAGGATAGTGGTTTAACTAGGCCAATTTGACCAAAAGGAGTGTGTATCGTGGTAAATGTCTCCAAGAATAACATCTAAAACATTTTTCTATTATAGTTATAGGGTATCATGATGTTATGTTTGTTATAATTTAGTAGTATATTGATAAACATTAAGAGTGAAGTGTTGTAAACTGGAAAACATAACTATAAGGAAAAAAGTGAAAGGAAATGAGAGGTGTACAATTAACAATAATTAAACAACACAAATCTCAAACATGAACGACGTTGGAATAAGATATTTTAGATTGAACTAAAAATGAACACATTTACTTGGAGTGTTGTAAGAATTAGATGGATAGACACAGAGGCACTACCTCCTACATTTTCCAAAAAACTCAATCCCTTAGATCGATGGTAATAGGTAAGGGAGCGGTGGGTGAAATTGTTGTCATAAAGCATAGGGTCACCTTGCGTCCTTGAACCGATAACCATCTTTCGGATAACCTAGCCTCCTCCGTCCCTCGGGACCAACAAGGGGTAGTACAGGAATATTAACCTGTTGTCCATCGACTACGCCTTTCGGCCTGATGT
>LPNX010500543.1:0-244320 GCA_001517045.1 Pseudotsuga menziesii | reverse complement strand
ATATATATATATATATTATCTACTGAGTATCATTTCCATTTCAATAACACATAAGCACTACAAGAGAGGCACAAACTTACATAATTGAATGAAGATTCTCCAATATTTTATACGATTACGTTAATTTATAAAAATAATCATGAGAAAAAAATATATACGTATTATATTCTTAAAAAATTAGCCTTGGAAAATTCCTATGTATCATGGGGATTTGCCTAATTATTATACCTATAAATCTAGGGTGGATTCTTAAAATCATCCATGATTCTGAGTTTGTGCTCACTAAGGATTGGAGCCCTCTCTATAGGTTACAGCCTGAGATCTTAGGGGGTTGTAGCCTCCTTTCAGTTGGAGCTGATAAACTAGGGGGTTGGAGACTCCTTCTAGTTGTTTCTAGAAAATGATGGCATTGAAGCTTCCTTCCAATTGGTGCTGGTAAACACATTGAATGTAAATTCATATTATCAACAACATATTTTGTGGTTTTCTCAAATTTTGGTTTCCATGTTAAATCTCTTGTGAACTGTCTATGAATTTTATGTGATGTTTTATGTGATGATGAATAATATTTTTAATGGTTAATTTTACATGTTAAAAGTGGTAAAACGTTCCCAATACTCATTCAAACCCTCTCTCAATAATTTGGAATATTCCAACACTATGCACCATTGATTGCTAATACAAACCCTTGAGAAAAAAAATCAAAAGACCTCTCAATATTCTCAAATAATTACAATGAAGGGCCCTTCTAAACTACATAATGTTTCTAATCAATCAAGTATCCAATGATAAAATTGGCAAGGATTCATTCATAAATAACACTTTTCAACATAGTCTAATTGACGAGATATTGTATCCTCTTGTATATTTCATATTTTTGATGCTAATGTGAGAAACACAGAGGTTGAAAATTACCAAATCTATGATAAAATCAATAACTTGTAGAATTAAATAACTACGGGGAATACTTTGTAATCAATCCAACAAATTCTAAAAATAAATACTACAATAAATTTCAAACAATCAAATTCAAATATTAATTTATAATTTTTACCACACCAAATAAATAGAACTAGTTTGCAAATATACTCATAGCAGCTAAAGGTCTACTCTAATTGAACCAAATCGATAAAAATAAATATTTACACACAAGGTATCTATGAATGCAAGGGGTCCACCTACAATCACAAATATAGCTAACAAATCTAACAAATGAATTTAACAACACATAAGAGGATTATATTATAAATTCATATGAACACAACTTATAGTGCACAAAGAGCATGATTACTCAATAGAAAAACCCAAAATAATACATCATCCTTGTTCTTATTGTGTTTGGTACATTCCTAGTTCAACACTAAACCCAATATATCATATCACGGGATTTATAATTGTTTTTCGATCACTAGTATCGAAAAATCATAATTAATTAATTATTTAGAAGATCCCATTCCGAGATGCATGGTATCACCCTTTACAAAGATACTTCTGAATTAATGGAGGGAAATCTAAAAATAGCCAATGTTTCAACAATTATAGGATATCCCAACCAGCTAGTTTGATATGAGAAAAATGGAAACCACACAATGGTCCTGATCTGCAAGACAAGGAAAATTTGTCAATTCAATCTTCATCAAATGGAGATAGATGGTGCAAGATTAGTGTAATTATTGCAAGATAAAGTAACATTGCTGCAAGCCATCATCGCGTCATTGCAAGACTGGATATATGGATACATGATCAAATGGTGCATCTATAAAAATAACTAGAATGATTCCACCGATATCATTTCAATAGTTTTCATAAATCATAACATTCCAATCCATTTAAGAAAAATAAATTGAGCAAATATAAGCATTTAAGATACTTGGAGAGTGTAGGACTTCATTGTAACATAATGGACAATAGATGAGTAGGAATACTAAGAGTAAGGGTAATATTTGGTCATTAAACAATACGATATGGTCTTTCCATAAGACAAAAGGGTTAAAAATAGGACCCTACATCTCCCACACACCTAAGATATTTCATGTTCCTAATACAATAAAAATGTTGACCCTCAAAAACTAAAATTCCAAAATCATGTTTTCCCATCTTACCAAATTATTATTTGTTTATGTCCACTTCTACATGGGTTTCCAAATGAGATACACAAGAAGGAAATCCTCTCAAGGGCCCTTTTGGTTGCATTTCTCTCAACTATATGCATACGCTCTCATTTTGGTTCTCTAGATTCTTGGCCTGAGGGTGCCATTTTCTGGACAGATCCATGGAACATTGATATTTATCCTTTATCACCCATATTTATTTATACCATTGGACAATAGAATTCTTCAATGTTCGGTTTTCCTCCTTAAGAAACCTCTCAAAATTTTTAAGGCCAGCTATTGTTCATTTCATCTCTTTGGGATTCAATTCCTTTTTATGAGACCTAGAACAACTAGCCCGAGGAATACCCTACTCATCTAGAGGACTATCCATTAAGTATTCGATTGTTTTGTTTTCAGACACATTTTTTATTTTCTCATCCATGGAATGGCGAACCATATTTTGTTGTTCCTATTCACAAATCTCCAATAATGCTCGGTCCAGTGTTATATTAAATCTTTATGCTTATTCTATGGCCATATGAAACACTATCTCTAGGTGTTTGGGTTTTGGTGAGGGTATTCTTGACAACATACCCTACTTTTCAGCTTCCCCTTTGTGATATAGTTTCCATAAATATTTATTGTAGAAATTCTAAAACTTTGATGACATGCATAATTTCATAAACAAGCTAAGGATCTAGGCACACAATTAACCTCATAGAGAATTGTAGAGAATTAGCATAAGGAGAGAAGAAGAAAAATTAATGAACTCACATTAATAAATGATCAATAAATGATAATTGATATTACTACATAGGTCATACATCCTTATAAAGGAAAATAGAGTTGCTAGAAGACAACTCAATCTATCTCATAAAGCATGCTTACTAATTATGATAAACCCCATAGTTGGTTAAAGCACTTTCCCAATCCATCAAGCACCTCAAGAATTAGCAATAGCATGTGTGCATGATGATGAGTGAAGGAAAGTCTTTCTAATACTGGAATATGGAGAGAAAATAATGGAGGATGGGTTGGCAACAAAAATTTCCAGTTTCCTAGTTGACTAGCTTTACCTTATCGACAAAAAAGAAGGATAAAGCAGAATAAAGTAGAATCTGTTGTAAAGTGTTGTTACTAATTCTGGATGGCCGTAAAGTGGTCAAGATCAACCCATAATTAGAAATAAATCATTCATGTGATATAGATGGAAAGTGTTGACTCTAATGTGTAAGTGGATGCCAACTATCTATGGTAGTGGGTAGGAAATTAATCAAATAATGATTAATTATTTTATGAGTGGGTTTATGATATTCCAACTCCCCCCTTTAAGCCATACTTTATGATGATATCCCTGAACTAATTATAAATATATATGAATATAGGTCCCAACAACAAGGCTATGGTCACCCTTTTTACAATTTATCTTGTCCAAAGAAATGAGGAAAGAGGAAAAATATGAAGGGAAAAATCCTCCCTCAAGAAAGGACATGAAAAGAAATACCAAAAATGATGAACTGTTGGTGTTGTTGCTGCTCCAAACTAAATGCTGATGTCTAGAGGAATATTCTTATTGGCAAGAAGATAAATCTACTCACCTGGATCAAGTACAATTGTAGGATGGAAACTAGGACCATGTAGAGCAACTGATATCCAATGATGTTATTAAGAACTTGTGTCAACCATCCTCTTTATTTTGTTAGTATATTTTATTAGACGCATAT
This sequence comes from Pseudotsuga menziesii, assembly GCA_001517045.1. NCBI lineage: Eukaryota > Viridiplantae > Streptophyta > Pinopsida > Pinales > Pinaceae > Pseudotsuga > Pseudotsuga menziesii. The sequence continues at coordinate 240,503 of LPNX010500543.1, read as the reverse complement.
GCTTTGTAATTTGTCCCGATAGTATGTTGTATTATTCCACATTCAAGGGGATTAATAGTTGATGTCAGGCCATCCAGTTAGTATGTTGTATTATCCCACATTCATGGGGATAAATAGTTGTTTAGATTAGACTTAGTATATAACTAAGTGTTGAGGCCAATGAAATCATCGAAGAGTTATTTTGTATTGAGCTTGCTCAAAGGAGGTTTCCCCCTTGAAGTGGCCCGCAATCAATAAAATATCTTTTGTGCTCCAATATTTCTGTTATATCGTGCATTCTCATTGTTTATTGTAGGAAGTTCTCCACATCTTGTATCAGAGCACTTTCCTTGGAACAAGTGGGATTTTTTTTTCTAAGAAAACAAATAGGGCAAATTGGGTGGTGAATTTTAGATCAGTTTCTCAAAATTTATGCATAGAATCAGAATAAATAAGTTGTATATCTCAATTCCTCTTATAATAATATGTAGTTTAAAAAAAACCATCTCGTTTGGCGTTCCGGAAGTGGAGATATCGCGGATTTAAAATCGGCAGTTTTTCAAAATTTCGGTGACCGCCGCATAAATTGCAGAGCAAAAATCTTTTGACCGGGTGCCCAGATTTCTATTTCGATTGCATGGTTAAAAGCAGAGTGTTTGTTCTAGTTCCATAAAATCTATAATAGAGATTCTATGCAATATAGATCAGGTTATGCTCATTTTAAAATTTCGTCTGAAAACCCTAACTCTAATTACGGGTTTTTTGGGCATCGGGTGGAATTTCTGCCACATTTTTTTTGGCACTACGATTATTGTAGTAGTTGTTCTTCTTGCAGTAGTACTATTCATTCGTATCAAGGAATAAACCCTATCTTCTTAACTGTGGGAAGTACTTGGGCATAGCCCTAAAACTCAATGTGAGGAGTACCACAAGAACTCCGAAGTAGGTGGCCATTGAGAGGACCTACCAAGCGAAAAGGGAAATGAACCCAACCAGATTGACTAGATTCCCATCTGTGAGGAAAACCAAAGAGCTATCATTTTTGGCCAAGCAGTTAGCATTTTTACCTGCACCGTGAAGTGAGGGGTACTGCCCCAATACTCAAGCCTGAGACAGCCTTGGTGGCGAAGTGACTACCTTTGAACCATTAGGAAGCTGAATATACGGAGGGTCTATATCTATTTATGGTTGATAATGCACATAATTTCGGAATTGTCACAGATCATTTACTCCATTTCAATTTGATAAAGCACAACTTTCTTTCACTGCAACACATAATTTCTTCTTCAAAAAAAAACAACAAGTATACATTTCTATTTTTTTAGCCATATCTTCCTTGATTTAGCTCCATTTACCTTGAAAATTCATAGTCACACCTGTCTTTCCCAACTCAAAATTTTCCTTTTCTAAAACCCTCTCTATTTGTTTTTCTACCCATTTCCAAAAAAAAAAAAAAATGAAAAAAAACAAAAAACAAAAAATCTTGTTGTTGTCACCCACACAGGAGAAAATAGACAAATGGAAAAAGAACTTGTCACCCTAAAGATCGAAATCGTAGATATGGATCAAATATTTCTTGACCTCCATCTTCAACATTTAGCCATGAGCAACCGACAATAGCTTGAGTCTTTTGTAGACACCAAGTTCTCTTCTTCCAGTAACTTTCATGGGCCAAAGATTGATTTCCCTTGCTTCAATGGTGATGATCCAACTTGATGGATACATAAGGAAAAATAATACTTTAATATGCATAACCCTTTTGATGTCACCAAAGTCCCACTTGCGTCATTTCATTTGGGATGTGAAGCCCTTCAATGGTTCTATTGGTACATCAAGGATCATGAAGAGCCCCAATGGATAGACTTTTTCCAACTCCTTTTGTACTGATTTGGCTGTAGTGGTTTTGATGAATTCACAGGAGCACTAACCAAACTTTGCCAAACTGGCACTGTGAGAGAGTATTAGATAGAATTTGAGAAATTAGTCAAGCACACAAAAGGATTTTCTGATGCATTTTACAGGAGTTGTTTAATCAGTGGTTTTAAGGATACAATCTGATCTAAGGTTAACATGTTCTATCCCAACACAATGATAGAAATCCTAGGGTTGGCTAAGTTGGCAGAAGACAAGATCAGGGCTTAGCAATGCCCCAAATCCACTTTTGTTCCATTCAGAAATATGGTTTCCTAAAGACATCCAATCCCTCCAACTCCTCGACCCACTCCTATCAAGCATTTGTCTGAAGCGGATATGCGGGCATGTAGGGAAAAAGGACTTTGTTATAATTGTGATGGGAAATTCACCTGGGGACATCAATGCACTAAACAAAAGATCTATCTCTTAGATGTGGGTTCTTCGCCTACACTTGAAATTTGTGAACCTACTCAGGATCCAGTAGACGATCAGGGCGACCTTTAGCAGCCGCCTATTGACCCTCATTCTCATGATGAATACCTAGAGATATATCTCCATACGTTAGCTGGAGTCACTACCCCACACACCATGTAGTTCAAGGGTTTCTTCAAGAAGATTCCTCTTACAATACTCATTGATTATGGTAGCACTCATAACTTCATTAACCATCAAATTTCCAAACAAGCTGATAGTTTTGTCCATCCTTGCTCCATTTTTAAAGTCATGGTTGCCAATGGAAGCACCTTACCTTGCAAAAGAAAGTGTCTTAATGTGTGTATCTCTATTGGAGATTATAACTTGGGATCTAACATGTTTGACATGGCTCTAGGAGGATGTGATGTGATTTTGGGAACTCAATGGTTACTCACATTTGGACCCATGTTATGGGATTTCACTGAACTATGGATGCAATTTTTAGTCAATGGGAACAAACACACATTCAATGGATTACAACCAAATTCTTTCAGCATCATCAGTTCCCATCGCATGGAAAATCTCCTTAATATGAATTCACATGGTGTCATCACTCAGCTCCATTTCATTCAAATTCAACTTTTAGCAGTCTCAACTACTCACTTGGATCTTTCCTTCTGATGCACCCTTCAGATGCCTAATTTTTCCAAGCTCTTCACTCTTGAGAGTGATTCTTATGAAAATGGCCTTGGGGTTGTCCTCTTTTAAGATGAACATCCCATTACATTCACTGACAAATCCCTTTCTGGAAAGAATTTATCCACCTCTACATATGAGAAGGAAATTATGACTATTTTGCACATAGTACAGAAGTGGTGGCCATTCCTCTTAGAGAATCCTTTCGGCATCAAGACCGATCACCAGAGTTTGAAATATTTCCTGGAACAATGGGTCTCATCCCCAACACAACATAAATGGGTTAACAAACTCGAGGATTATGACTATAAGAAGACTCAGGACAATATTCTGGTTGATGCTCTTTTCCACACATTTGATGCCCATGTTTCTCTTTTAGTTATTTCTATGCCTATTCCAACTTGGTTACACTCTGTTCAGCAAGGCGATGTCAATGACTCCTCATTATCTGAAATCGTCAAACGGTTGGCTAGTAACCCTTCCATGGTACCGTGTTCATCTTGGGATGAATTTTCTCTAAGATACATGGGTCGTCTGGTGCTTCCTAAGAGCACAGACCTTAAACATGCGGTGTTTTATGAAGTACATGCTTCTCCATCGGCAGGGCACTCTAGGTTCATCAAAACATATGAGCTGGCATGACGTAACTTCCTTTGGAATGGGGTGCAACAAGAAATTCAACATATGGTTGCCGAATGTGCTCCTTGTCAGCACCACAAGGGTGAAACTACACTCCTTTCTGGATTGCTCGAACCTTTTCCCACCCCTACAAGATTTGGACATATATTTTGATGGATTTCATTCAAGGCCCCCCTAAATATGGAGGGAGACAATATTCTTGGTGGTGATGGATCAAATCTCCAAATATAGTCATTTTTGTGCTCTCAGCCATCCATATACCACCTCTTCAATCGCACAAATTTTCATGGACCAGATATTCCTTCTTGATGGAATCCCTTCTTCCATTGTCTCAGACTGTAAAACAACTTTCACAAGTCATTTTCACCTCACTGATGGCAAACTGCATATGATTTCAGTTTATCACCCACCAATAGATGGTTCGACTACAGTCATCAACAAATATTGGGAAACTTATCTTCGTTGTTTCACCTCCAAAGAACAACATCAGTGGGAAAAGTGGCTTCCTCTCGTTGAATGGTGGTGCAATAATTCCTACCATACTGCATCTAAAATGACTCCATATGAAGCAATTTATGGTTATGCACCTCCAGTACTCCTTCCATCTAGCCCCAGCAATTCACCAGTTCAGGCAGTTCACATGGTTCTTTGAAACCAACATCCGATTCTCCACCTCTTGCAGGACAATCTTCACATGGCAAGAGCCCGCATGAAAAAACAAGTTGATCAACATCATTTTGAGTGCACTTTTCAAGTTGGTGATATGGTTTTTCTTAATCTGTAGTCTTACAAGCAATCCTCCTTGAAAGAAAAATGGAATCAAATGCTCGCTCCAAATATCTTTGGCCCATATACAGTTCTTCAAAATATTGGGTATGTTGCTTATCAATTGGCACTCCTCCTTCTTGCATTCAACAAGTGATTGGCACAAACATCAATGCACAAATTTTTTTACCAGAATGGGATAATGAAGGATCCATCATTTTGAAGTCGGAGGCCATCCTCAATAAGTGCACTTGTCAACTTCTCTCTCAGTCCATCACAAAGATCTTCAATTCAGTGGAACACCATGCTACCAAAGGATGCTACATGGGAACCACTCCTTCAGATTCGACAAAAATTTGCACATCTTAAGTTTTGAGGAAAAATCTTTTCTAAGAGGGAGGGGATGTTAAGAACCCATGTCAACCCTCCTCTTTATTTTGTTAGTATATTTTATTAGACGCATATGCTTTGTAAGTAGTCCCGTTAGTATGTTGTATTATCCCACATTCATGGGGAATAATAGTTGTTTAGATTATACTTAGTATATAACTAAGTGTTTAGGCCAATGAAATCATCGAAGAGTTATTTGGTATTGAGCTTGCTCAAAGGAGGTTTCCCCCTATAAGTGGCCCATGATCAATAAAATATCTTTTGTGCTCCAATATTTCTGTTTTTATCGTGCATTCTCATTGTTTATTATAGGAGGTTCTCCACAGATGTGAAGGAAATACTGAAGGATCTTGAGACTTGTAATCAGCTCCAAGATGATGATATGACTTGAAATTCAAACCAGAAGATATTAAATGAGCTCCATATAGGTGAAATAACTATCCAAGCGAATGTATAATGTCTCTATCTTCATTTACATAGAGAGGATGTGTGCAAGCGATCATGTAGGAACATAGAGAAGGCATAGGATCAACGAGTTTGAATGCATGGGATCCATGGGTTGATCTAGCTTCCAGAGAATCTAAGAGATCAAAAATAAGCACAATAGTAGACTCATGGGAACATACTGGGAAATGATCCTCTATGGTAGAAGTATGAGAGGAGGAAAGATAGTGATGTGCAAAATCTTTGAGGAGGATCTGAGAATGATTTCCAAGAACAAAAGAGATGCAGAAGCACATGGGATCATGTATAGTATGTGGTAAGATAGTAAAAGAACTTGATTTGGCTAATCAAACATCCTGGAAGTCACTGGGTTGCGCACCATCAAGAAGAGAGGCATGCACAAAGTGTGAGAGGTCTCGCATATGGATCTCAAAGTCCGTGATAGAAGATATGGAGAAAATTGAATGTGTGAGTGAATCATCAATAGCAATATTAGTTCCATTAGTCACTTGTTTTTCATCAACAACATCATAAGAATATGAATCAAGATCTTCTACTTCAAGAGACACAAAAAAATGGCTCTTCAATGTTTGCTTCTTGATTGAAAGAGGAAGCATTCGAATCAAAAAGAGCAGTAGCATAGCTAGAAGGATCCTCATTTCCCTTTCCCAAAAATTTATCCAATGTTGTCCACATATCCTTTGGGTATTCAACAGAATCAACAAGGTAGTGCATGCTTGGATAGATAGCTAGACAAATAGCTCCAATTGCTCTATCATAGTCATTCATTCAGTCACTTGGCTCTTCATAAGACTCTTCACCAGCTCCAATAGATATCTCATAGATACCTTGTCTCTTTAGAGATGAAATCATCTTCAATGTCCACTCTAAATAGCTTGTGAATGGAGAAAGAAGAGGAAGTAATACTCTTGAATCCATTCGAAGTTGAACCTGCAAAATAAACCTGCAAATCTAAAAAGGAGGATTAATTAATGATATCTCAAAGATATGATATCATGTAGAGATTTGATATCCTCGACTCTGATACCATGTAGAAATTATAAATCCTTGATGGGATAAGGAATTTCATAAAAAAGCTAAGGATCTAGGCACACAATTAAACTCACAGAGAATTGTAGAGAATTAGTATAAGGGGAGAAGAAGAAGAACTAATGAACACACATTAATTAATGATCAATAAATTATAATTGATATTATTACATAGGTAATACAACCTTATAAATAAAAATAGATTTGTTAGAAGACTGTTAGAATATTCAACCCATAGTTAGCCACCTTAGACATTAATTAATCAATTTTTATCTCATTTTCCTAGTTTCCATATTCCACCTTATGCAAGTTGTCCTCCACATGTCCAAAGTGGTCAAAATTTCTAAAATTGAGTCATGGAGCACTTGGGAAACCACTTGGAATCAAATCTTCTTTATTCCTGGCCTTCCTAGTGCATGTTTGCTTTTTCTGTTTTATTGCCTGCTTTTGCTGAGTTTTAAGGCAATTGGGAAAGTTTGACTAGGTGAAGTTAACTTGTTTTTTGTCCTCATCATCCTCCACTCTTTTCTCCTAAGAAAAGCATGTATGATTTGTCCTTCCATCATCTATTAGATTTCCTAATTGATTTTACCAATTCATGAGCTCCTAGATAGATTTGGAAACTGCTTTATGCACCTATGGGGGATTTGCTTAGATTTAGTAAGCCTGCTTTTGACCAAATTCAAATGGAATTCTTATTCATTTGAATCTCTCATGTAATTATTTATTGTGGCAGCCTGTGACTTCATAGGGTTGGCTATTGTACACTTATTCAATACATATTAGTGTTCTGCTCCATATTCAGTCTCCTTTGTGTGTAATTTGCATGTGTAATTAGCAATTTTTGTGAGTGTAATTGTTCTAATACCTGGGTTCAATTTCCACATGGTATCAGAGCCTTTGTATATCAATTTCTCTCCTTCCAATTTGTTATTGCAAGTTCGACATCATTGACTGGGAGCATTCTACTAACTGAAGGGACAATTTCTGAGCTATGGATCAATCTCAAAATATCATCTTGACTCCGTTTAACTTATTTGAATGGAAAGAAGAGATGGAGATACTATTGAGAGTGAAGGGCCTCTACAGAGTGACTATGGGAATAGAAGTAGATCCCAATGCAGCTGTAGAGAAAATTAAATGGCAGAACAGGAGGGATGAGGCCTATGGTCTCCTCTGTCTGAGCATATCCAGAGACCTCCTTTTCCATCTTGATGGATTAACATCACCAAATGAAGTACGGGAGAATCTTGTTGAGATTTTTGGTAAGACAGATGATACGAGGGGACATCAAATTGAAAATTAATTGATCTCCCTGAGTCCCAATAGCTTTGAATCCCTGCAACTCTATTTTTCCAAGTTCAAAGCCCTTGTTTTGCAGCGAAAACAGTATGGGATCGAAAAGAAGGAGGATAAAATAGTTTTTTCCATACTCTTAAAGCTTGGCCCTGACTATTCAATGTTTTTCTAGACCTTCCATGCCACAAAGTTCATAGCTCGAGCCTGGAAAATGCCTAGCCTTGCAGATTTCATGGAATCTCTCACATAAGAACAAGATAAATTGGTGATGATGGGCACCATCAAACCTTCAAAAGACCAAGTTCTGGTTGCTGGAGATTCGAGGGTGGATTCAAAATGCAAGAAGAAAGCTAAGAAGCCACCTTAGCAAAAGAGAGACAAGAACAAGTCTCTAGAGGAGCCCCAAAGCTCCAAGAATAACTTCCAGAAGAAGAAGAACAAAGGAGAAATGAGCAAGTCCGCATATTGCAGTAAGGGCAATCATCCTAAAAGCTCCTGCATGAAGAAGCAAATTGACATGCTGACCCAACTCTTGGAGAATAATGGCATCTCCCTTCTTGACAGCTCAAACAAGAGGGAAGGAGGATCAAATTCAGAAGACAGAGAGAGAGTTCATGCATTGGTTGTTGGCACATCAAGCTCACCTAGTTTCATCATTGATTCTGGAGCTTCAAGACATATGGTTTCGACCAAGGAGGCATTCACCTCACTTGACATGTCGAAAGGTATACCAATTGTACTGGGAGATGAATCTCTCACTGAAAGTTTGGGAAAAGGGAGGATTGATATTGACCATGGTAAGTTCAGAAATGTATTGTATGTTCCAGGTCTTGCCTCTAACCTCTTATCAGTGTATTAGATGACCCACACAGGGTCTCCAAATAAGGTCATATTCTCCCCTGATGAAGTTGAGATCATAGAGATCTCAAGTGGTAAAATCCTTGGAAAAGGAATTGCAAATCACACTTTGAAGGTATACATGTTCTCACACTTCCTACCCTACTCAAACCCCTCTGCTCTTCTAAATCATGCTTATGAGGCAAGCAAGCTTTGGCATGAAATATTTGGCCACCTTAACTATAATTATCTTTCTGATATTAGTGAAAAATAAATGGTCATAGGGTTACCAAAGATTAAGTTTTCCAAAGGAGTCTGTCAAGGTTGCATCTTAGGAAAACACCCAGAGCATAAATTTGAGAAAGTTAGTCATGAAAGAACCTCTGCACCTCTTGAGTTGATCCACAGTGATGTTGATTGCCCATTTCCTCATATGTCAATGAGTCAGGAAAAATATGCATTGACATTCATAGATGACTTTTCCAGGTATTGCTGGGCTTACTTCCTGAAACACAAGTCTGAATTTTTTGGCCTCTTCAAAGTCTTTAAGGCTTTGTTTGAAAACTAATCTGGGAGGAAACTCAAGGTCCTCAGATATGACAATGGTGGTGAGTATGTCAAGTCTAATTTCATTCAATATTGTGCATATGCAAGTATTGAGATTCAAAATTCTATCCCTTACAAACCACAGCAAAATGTTGTTGCTGAGAGGAAGAACAGATCGCTGAAAGAGATGGCAACCTGCATGATGGAGGCTAAGACTTTGCACCAAATTTTTGGGCCAAAGCTATAAACTGTGCAGCCTATATTCAGAATAGGGTTCCTCATAAACAGCTTTATGTTATGACTCCTTTCGAAGTATGGAGTGGGCACAAGCCAGATGTGACCCATTTCAGGATTTTTGGCTCAAGGGCTTGGGCTAGAATTCCAACAGAAAAGAGGAAGGCTTTGCAGCCCCAAAGCCAAGAGTGTCTATTTATTGGGTACTCTGAAGATTCAAAAGGGTACAAGTTGATCAATTTGAGCACAAACAAATCCTTCATTGAAAGGAGTGTTCAGTTCCAAGAAGAGCCTTTAGCAGCAGTGGAAGTTTGAGAATCCTCTTTACCACCAGAACCATTGAATGTAAGTGAAGAGATAGTTGAGTTTGCTGATTCTGATATGTCTGATAATGATTATTTAATTGAATATCCTAATAGTCCTACAATACCAAAATGGGAAGCAAAGACCATTCATGCAACTAGAGAACCAGCTGGAAATCCTAATGATCCTAGGAGGACTAGATCTTAGTTTGACAGTGCTCTGTGTATGAAAGACCCTTTGTTTGCATAGAAATGCTATCTGATGGTTGAATCAGACCCACAGACATATGAATATTCTACACATTATCCAATATGGAAAACAGACATGAAAGAAGAGTTCAGCTCACTCCAGAAGAACAACACTTGGGAGCTGGTTGATCTTCCCCTAGGGAGGAAGCTAGTTCAGTGTAAGTGGGTTTACAAAACCAAATTTGCTGCTGATGGTTCAAATTTGAAATATAATGCAATATTGGTAGCCAAGGGATACTCACAGGTACATGGCATAGACTACAATGAGACCTTTGCACCAGTGGCAAAGATGGACTCCATTAGGCTAGCCTTAGCCATTGCAGCTTCGAAGCAGTGGGAGGTACATCACATGGATGTGGAGCGTGGTTTCCTGAATGGAGATATTACTAAAGATATTTACATGCAGAAGCCTCAAGTATTTTCTACTAATCCATATCTTGTGTGTAGGCTAAAGAAATCATTGTATGGGCTTAAGCAAGCCCCCAGGGCTTGGTATGCCAAGATTGATAGCTTTCTGTTATCATTGAATTTTTTTCAATGCAAGTTAGATCCGAATGTCTATCTGAAGCTGATTCATGGTTCTTTATGTATATTGTATTTTATTTTGATGAACTTCTCATTACAGGAAGCTCAAAGGATGAAATTGCCTCCTTGAAGGATGTAATGAACCATGCATTCTCTATGATTGATTTGGGGTTATTGAGCCAATTCTTGGGGCTCGAGATTGCTCAAACCAAACATGGAATCAAAGTACATCAGTCCAAGTATGCCTTGGATTTTCTGAACAAGTTCAACATGAAGGATTGCAAGCCCAGGAAGACTCCATTCCTTTCAGGAGTTAAGCTTGAAGAAGTGGATTCTTTACCTATGGTAAACAATACACTGTATAGAAAACTGATTGGGTGTTTGCTGTAACTTACACATACTTGAACTGATATTTCTTATGCAGTAAGTGTGGCTTCAAGATACATGGATCAGCCTCATGAGATCCATTGCAGGGTATCCAAAAGGATCCTTAACTTTGTTCAGGGAACAAGGACTCATGGGATCTTCTACAAAGCTAAATATGATCTTGATTTGATTGGGTTTACTGAAAATGATTGGGAAGGTGACAACACATATCAAAATTAAACATCAGGATATGTGTTCATGCTTGCTGAAGGACCAATCAACTGGTCAATCAAGAAACAGAGTGCCATTGCACTCTCATCTACAGAAGCAGAGTACAGAGGAGTTGTAAATGCAGCAACTCAATGTTTATGGTTGCAGGGGTTACTTGGTGAGTGTGGCTTCGAATCAGAATACTCAGCTACTATTTATTGTGATAATTAGTGTACCATTCAAATCTGCAATGATCTAGTTCAGAGACAGAGAACCAAACACATTGAGATCCATATGCACTACATCAGACAGCTTGTGCATGATGGCACCATTCACTTACTCTTTTGTTCATCTTCAGAACAAGTAGCAGATATCTTCACCAAAGTTTTTTGTGAGAAGACATTCAGCAATCTCAAATCACTACTAGGGATTGGTGATCATGCTATGAAGCATGAGTGATGTCAATATTTTCAAATTTTGTTTTACTGTCCATGTTTAAGGGGGGATTTTTCCCACTGGGTTTTTTCCTCTTTCCTTGGTTAAATGGACATGCAGTATGTAAAGGTGACTAAGCCTTGTTTCTAGGCCCTATAATTTTCTGATATTTACTCATAGGTAAGGTTTAAGGGTTTTTTTTTAGAATAATCAACCCACAATTAGCTATCTTAGACATTAATTAATCCATTTTTTGTCTTATTTGCCTAATTTCGATATTCCACCTTATGCAAGTTGTCCTCCACATGTCCAAAGTGGTAAAAATTGCTAAAATTGAGTCATGGAGCACTTGAGAAACCACTTAAAATCAAATCTGCTTTATTCCTGGCCTTCCTAGTGCATGTCTGGTTTTTCTGTTTTATTGCCTACTTTTGCTGAGTTTTAAGGCAATTGGGAAAGTTTGACTAGGTGAAGTTAACTTGTTTTTTGTCCTCATCATCCTCCACTCTTTTCTCCTAAGAAAATCATGTATGAGTTGTCCTTCCATCATCTATTAGCTTACCTAATTGATTTTGCCAATTTGTGAGCTCCTAAATAGATTTGGAAACTGCTTTATGCACCTATGGGGGATTTACTTAGATTTAGTAAGCCTGATTTAGACCAAATTCGAATGGAATCCTTATGCATTCAAATCTCTCATGTAATTATTTATTGTGGCAGCCTATGACTTCACAAGGTTGGCTATTGTACACTTATTCGATACAGATTAGTGTTCTGCTCCATATTCAATCTCCTTTGTGTGTAATTTGCATGTGTAATTGGCAATTTTTGTGAGTGTAATTGTTCTAACACCTAGGTTCAATTTCCACAAAGACAACTCAAGCTAGCTCATAAAGTAGGTTTGCTAATTATGATAAAACCCATAGTTGGCTAAATCACTTTCCCAATCTATCAAGCACCTCATGAATTAGAAATAGCATGTGTGAGTGATGATGAGTGAAGGAAAGACTTGCTAATCCTAGAATATGGAGAGAAAATAATGGAGGATGGGTTGGCAACAAAAACTTCCAGTTTCCTAGTTGAATAGCTTTACCTTATCCATAGAAAAGTAGGATAAAGCAGAAAAGTAGAATAAAGAAGAATCTACTGTAAAGCATTGTTACTAATTCTGGCTGAACATAAAGTGGTCAAGATCAATCCAGAATTAGAATAAATCATTCGTGTGATATAGATGGCAAGTGTTGACTCTAAAGTGCAAGTGGATGCCAACTATCTAAGCTAGTGGGTAGGAAATTAATCAAATAATTATTAATTATTTTATGAGTGGGATTATGATATTCCAACATTTACCCCTTGCCAGTTTAGAAGTATGGCTCTGATTTAACCTAGACATGGGAAGAGGTTTTTTCGGTATTACCCTTCTAGGACATCCCCTATTCACCTCTTCAAGGGTTTTCAGTTCAATTTTAGGTCCCCCCCCCCCCCCCCCCTTCTTCATATAGATCCTACCATCAGCTTCTTGATTTTTGTCTTTTTATGAAGGAATAACATCCTCAACAACCTCATTGCTCCATCTGGGTCTTTTCCATTCCTTGCAGATGCTCTTTTTGTTCTCTAACCGTCGCTCCACCCATAGAAATTTTATGAACAATCTCATCCACCTCTACAAAATTGTTCCTTTTTAGGAAACCATCACAATCATCTTGTTGTCAAAATAATACTTCACAGATTATTATGTAGAGAAACACATGATCATGAACGTTTTTCTCTGTATTTGTAGTTTGTTTTTTAGCATCAATAGCCACCTTAACCAAAGACATTTTTAAATAAAATGGAAGTTTGAATGGCTTACATCAAAAATGACTTAAAATCCTAATATGATACATGAATTAAAACTGAAATGACCTTCATATATCACATACTTCTATAATAGAAACAAATTTATTTGATACTTACTTGGCACACATCCCTAAGAAAGATCCCCTTTCCTTAATTTGGCTCCAGAGTATCATCTTTATATAATGGTGGGCATAATCATTTTTTTAACTATGAATTAACTTCATGAGTTACGCATTCAAATTTGATGTCGACACAATCACTTCAACCATTAGCATATTATCCATTAGCATACATGAATTAACAGGGTCATGGTCATGTCTTTCCTTCTAGTAGAATATTAACCATTAGCATACAATCCTTCACCTCTCTTAAAAAAAAATAAGTATCATATTCATACAAATATCCATAACTTACTCTTGTTTATCTCATTTGGAGCATGCACTAGGATTGATGTTGGAGTTGATCACCTATTAGATATTTTTCTCTAGGGACAAACAATAGTTTTATAATTCAAAGGAGAATAGCTTACAATCCAATATGCCAGACTCCTAAAAATATGTTTAGATATCAATTATTGGAGGATCGAGTGCTTCATGTTCAATGTAGTTGTTGCAGGATTGTTTAACCTGAAAATTTGGAGTCTTTCGAACCCTCACCTATCATGTCATACCACTAGCTCTTAATCTAATCCTTGGCATAGTATTTATCTATCCTACAACACCTCTACTACTGTCATTAAATATTTCAAACCTCCACCTTATCCTTTCTTTTGAAATCCCTCAAACATGAAATATTTTATCTGATGTGGAAGGTGATGGGGAATCATTGGATTACCATAATTTAATGAATTTTCTTAATCAATATGAGGACCATCACCATTAATGGAAATGAGATCCAACACACTTGCCATGCATCCTGATATGTGTGAAAACATGGCTGAAGTCAAACCCCAACCTTGTAGGTTCAACAGTCAAGGAACATTGATTTATCCCCATTGTTGTTAATGAGAATACATTTCATTAAGTCATATAGGAATCAAGTCATCTTGCAATATCTAGCCTTGGAAACTAGAAAATATGTTGGTGTTGATAGAACAAGAACATTGGAAGGAAGGTCTTGATGAATCCTTCATCAATCGAGCACAAGTAAACACAAGTTTGAAAAACTAACTTTAAATTGGGAATCCAAACAATCATATGATTGGTAGGAATCTACAATCCAATGTATTGTTACCGATCCCATGCAATTGGTTCTCTCCCTATTTCAATTTTAGAGACTATGAAAATATGAAAGAAGACTATATGGGTTTCCTTTTCTTTAAATAATCTAGTGGGACTATATAAAGGGATAATCATGAACCCCATAGATGCCCTTCTCATTGTTTAGTAACCATGAGAATATTACAGCAATATTAGTTTATTTACTACATGAAAAATATAAAGAAGAAATAGCCGGAGGGACAACCCCCTCATTCCACTACTTCCATGTCATTCCGCTCCAATATTACCTTAAAAAATTCCTCCATAGACTTGGGTTTCTGATATAACTTAATTGTCTTCCTAATAACCAAGAAGGTCACCTTTCCATTATCATTTGTTTTGATCTAGACAAATCCATTTTCAAATACTTCTTCAACTTGATAAGGGCCAAGCCAATGTGTATTAAATTTTCTTTTAAATTTTTTGAAATTAGAGTCAAATAGTAATGCCCAATCCCCTACTTTAAAATGTTTGTTCTCGATGTTTCTATTGTGCCACCTAGCTCTCTACTACTAAATGATTTCTCTATGTTGCAAAACATCTTGGCTTATCACATCCAACTTATTCAATTGTAAAAGTCTACATGATTATGTGCATCCATAAGATGCATGTGCACTTCTACTTCCATTTTAAAGGTTTTGATCTAAATTTATATCGATAAAAGGAATTGCCTTCCGTATATCAATTTTATGGGGAAAAACAATAATATTTCTCCATGCAATTATATAATCCCATAAGGAATTTGAAATCATGTTTGACCACTATTTCTTATTCATTTTTATAGTCTTGGTCAACATTTCTTCCAACACCTTATTCACCGATTCCACTTTCCCCTTGACTTTTGGGTGATATGCATTTAAATTTTGATGGAGAATGTGATACTTCCAAGTGATTTATTGCATAATATTATATGTAAAATGGAAACCTTGTTTAGTAATAATCTCCCTAGGTACCTCAAATCAAACAAAAATACCGGCAAATAGAAAATATGCTACTATCATTTCCATATCCCTAGGTACTTATTTCTCCTCCATGCACTGACCAAAATATACTTCTTACCTATGGTTATAGGATTAATAGGTCCCACAAATTCTGAATCCCATTTATCAAAAGGCTCAATAAGGACTTGTGGCTGAAGCGGCATATCATATGTCGGAACTAGACAACATATCTTTTGATAGTCGTCACACCACCAAACATTCTATTTTGCATTTTTAAATATGTTTGGGAAATAATAGCATGACTGTAGGATTTTTTTGAGTTGTTATTTTATCTACAAATTACCCTCCATTGGGATCATCGGGACAGGCTCTCAGAATGTACTATACTAAATCTTCTCACACACACGTGCAACTAATCATATCAAAACATGTGTAGAAAATATATCTCTTGACCCAAGATTATGGACCACTTCATTGAATAACTTTCATCTTCTCGTTTGGTGAAAAGTGGGGTGGTATTTTCCATGAAATTATTTAGTTAACCACATATGTTAAACAAGGTGATTTAAATGAAATAATAAATAAATTATCATTGGGAAAACTGTCATCATTAGGATCTGTCTTACATTCATCATTTAATCTAGATAAAACGTTAGCTACTTGATTTTGTTCTCGTGTATTTCCACTATGGTGATGTCTAATTCCTATATTAGCAAAAAATACCTAGCGATCCTCCCATTGGTGATGGATATTTTCATAAGGTACCTAATGGAAGAATGGTCGATATGCACAAATACCTCATATCATGTGATGTATCGCCTTAATTTATTGATTGCATAAAATATTGCTTGAAATTTCTTCTCTGTCACTATGTAATATAATTCTACTTGAGATAAATTTTTACTATGAAATAGCTAGCATGGGTTAAGAAATATTCATTTTGTCCCAATACTGCTCCTCGTGTAGAAGAATCTGAGGCATGAGTATAAATATGGAAGGAAATCCTCTAGTCTATTCCTCTCAAGACATGTGCTAAAATAATATTTTCCTTTAGTATGTCAAACTCTTATTGCCACTCATCATTCCAACATAAATAAAATTATTTTTCAATAATTTAAACAATGGAAGGGCTACCATGTTAATGTTTTCTATAAGATTCCAATAACACCCTACATTTCCCAAAAAAATTCTAACTCCCTTTTGGTTATTTGGGGTGAAATTTTCACAATTACTTCAATCTTAGCTCAATCTACTTTGATTCCTCCAGAAATCCCATCAATCACAATCATAAAAAAAAATCTAATGACTTGAGTAAAGGTTTGTGTCCCTACATCTCTGCAAACCCTTTTGAAGATTAGTTAACTCCTCCTCAAAAGAATCACCAATAACAATAAAATTATCCATGTATATTCCATTAAAACCATGCAAAAGATCACATAAAATATTAAGTACTACCCTTTGAAATGTGGTCGGTGTGTTACATAGACTAAATGGTAATACCTTATATGCATAAGTACCCCAAGGACATGTGGATGTTGTCTTACCCTATTCTTCTAAGCCAATCTGAATCTAAGTGGTTCCAAAAATTATGGTAGGAAACTACTGGGTTTTGTCTCTTGTTTATTCCATGACATCTTTAGGGATGTCCTACAATGTTGCTCGTTTGTTTTTTTTTATTCCCAAATTTTAAGTAATAATATAGATATGAAGAACCATGTTTTGTTCTGGGTTGTTCCCTTGTTGTTACCATCGTCAGTCGTGCAAAGGCTCGAGGTCTCCTTTCTTTGATGAACGAATGAGCAGTGGAGATCACTCGATTTTTTGAGAAAGAGTGGTCATTTGTGGTTTCCTTAGTATTGTTGTGCAATGGTCTCCTCTATCACAGAGTGAGTGGAAGCCCATTTTGTTGCGTTGATATTTTGGTTTACTGTGTGTGCATATTTTTCTTTGGTTTGAATTTTTTTGGAGTGGAATTGGGTCTAAAATAGCTTGATAAACCTAGTGTAGGAAGGAACCTCACAATTAGATCTAGAGGGACTTATTTTCTTATTTGCACACACTAAATGACATTGGAATGGAAGGCATATCCCGAGGGACTATGTAGAAGAGAAGGGGATGCTTCCTTGTGTTGGGTGTGTAGATGTTATAGAACCCAAGCCCGATCTAGTGCAGGTGTCCATATCTTGGTGGTTGAGCTGACTAGCTTAGCAATTTAATATTTCTAGCTCCTTTGTAGCCTGAGAAACCCATATGTTTGTTGTCTTGGATGAGTATTTTGATAAACCGAACTATTAGTTGGCTTGGATGATTAGGTTGATAAACCTAGCAATATATTGGCTTGTTTGTTTGCAGCATGATAAACCCAACTATGTTGGATTGGATGATTTTTGTTGTATCCTTGGCTATGTGTGAGCCTCCTAGTGTTCCTTATTCCTTGTGGGAATCATGCGCATATTGGGGGTGGAAATGCGATTGAGAGATTGATGAGCACACTGGCATATGGTTGGGTGGAACGTTGCAACAACGTAGCTAGTTGTGAGACAAAATTCTTTCAAGATAAGTGTTCTTGTCTATGTTAATATCTGCAATTGTATTTTCTTAACGAAATATGATGAACATGCCTAATGTGTTGAATTGATTAATTGCTTCCGCTGTATAATTGCAATTGTATGCATCTATGTATGTTTTTTTCAATGCATTTCTAAATTATGTTATGAGGTTAACATTGTCATATTGGTGATGGCATGAATGATCAAATCTATCCAATACTTCTATTAATATGTTTAATTTCCTACCAGAAATATTCCTTTCCACAACTTGAGGGATGTGGGATGCGGCTTCACAATATCTATTTCTGCAAATCTCCTTCCGCAACTCTCCTTTCTGCATGCGGGATGCGGCTTCACAATATCTATTTTTGCAAATCTCCTTCCACAACTCTCCTCTCCACATGAGGGATGTTATATGTAGGATATGGGATACAAAATGCGGGATGCGGGGTCACAATTTCCATTTTTTCCCTGATTCCACCACTCAAACTTTCCACAACATTGATTCTTATGGGTTGATTCTCCTTTGTTGATCTGTCTTTAGATGCAGAACAGATTGTGAGTGTTGATTCCATCGCAATCTTTCTCCGTTGTTCGATCTCCTCTGACATCTTTCTTCGTGGATCATCAAATTGATCACTAACATGATCAATTTCTCTGATGTTGGGAGGTTGGAGAATTTATCTGCAGATTTGAATAGAGTGAACGGAATATGATTTCATGCCCCTATAGATCTCTACAAAAATTGGGAATCTATCAAAATACATACAGAATTAAATGAACTTCGAGCTGGAAGGTCTTGTAATAATCCATGTGGGTAGTTATGGTCGTGTTCTCTCTCTAGTGGATGGGAGGGGACGTGACACCATAAAAATATAGCTTAACGTTGTATTGGAGGGTTTTTTTAAGGGTTTAATGCTAGGGTGGTGGACTATGCAAAATATTCATGAGCTTGACTATAACTCTGTGGGTTTTAATTTCGTGGGTAGTGGAGGAGAGGGTGGCGCTTTAATTTCTCCTGAAAAAAAATGGGAAAGAAGCCTCAAATGCTGGAATTGGTTGAAATGCATTTCATTTGGTTTTCTCTATGGTTTTCTCAGTGGTTTTGAGCTCTTAGAAGATATACTACAAGGTGCAACATCCTTCCCTCTCACCTGGAATGTATGCTCTTGACGTGGTATGCAACACTGTAATGGTTTGTTTCCTTTCATTGAGGTTTGGCACACTTCTCATGGTTTCTGTGTTGTTTGGTTTGAAGGTGGAGGGGGTGGCTTGAATGTAGCTTGATGATCTCTAAAGGTGTCCTATGGCCAAACCTTAGTAGGTTTCGATGGTTGGGCATTGGATAAAGGATTTTGTAATGGAATTTATATGAGGTTTATCCTACAACCAATACTGTAGAGGATTCGATGGTTGGGATGGGTTTATTAAGACTTATAATCGTTATGTTTTAGCATAGATTTAATATTTATTTTTGAAGGCTCTAAACAACATTTATGATATGTTGTTTATGTTGGCTTATCATTGGGAAATGAAAACATACGTGCTCGAAATATGCAATTTGCCAGCATTGGAAAATATAAGTTTAGAGTTGGATTTTAATCGTGTGAGAGATTCGATTTATGCTTTAATTTATTTATTTTGGTTAATAGTTTATTAGTTATTTTAAAATCATTTGAACATAGTTTGAAGCTCTACAACTCAAATATTTGACCGCTGGTCTATAGGTTTATAAAAAAAATTATACATAGTTTATCTCAATGATTTGAATTGCAAAGTTTTAATATACTATTTTTCTTTTAACTGCTAATAAAGTTTATTTCTCTATATTTATGAAAGCTTTGTTCATCTTTTTCATCTAAGTTTAAACAATATACATAAATCTAGCTATCGTAAATAATTTATATTTTAAGTCTAAGATGAAATCTGATAAATATTTAAACAAATATAGAGAAGAAAAGACCATAAAAAGAATAATGTTCAAAAGAATTTAAACTATATTTTTCTAGTATTTAAATGCAAGTAACTCATGCTTTGAGGTTCTGTCAACAAAGGGAAAACCTAGCTGAGCAAACATATAGTATACATATTTTCATTCAATATTATAAACCCTTTATTTAATAAGAAAAAATGTATGAACTGTAAGGAATATAGAAACCTCATACCTGCAATTTGAAGTTATTTTAATTGTTGGAAACCCTGCACACTCAAGCACACAACATTAACAAGAACATAGCAGATTCTGAACTCAGATGTGTTAACATAATAACTTGGGAACTACCACGTTCCACCTAACAATGACCGAGAACCGTTCTTTGTTTCAATCTAGATCCCTCCAAGCCGCTTCTAACATGAAAGTAGTATAGAGCACCTAAAGTTAAGGATTCACCTATTTGGGATAATAGGTTCTATACCATATTGCTTTTCCTTTTTGGAAAAATGCTCTCCAAGAATGCTTAGGAAAATAATAATTAGATAGAATAGATGGGATCCCAAAGCCTCTCTTTGGCTTGGGCCTTTATAGACAATATTTAGGAAATGGGATAGTTAAATCAATAATCATTTGTTTTCTTGAAATAATCTTTTACTTAATTTATGTGAATTTAATATTTATTTATTTTAACTTAGGAACTCTTTGACTAGTTCCTATTTTGACTCTTTTAGGTATTTAAATATTTAATTAATTGTAATAAATAATAATACATAGATCCTTCCATTATTATCTATAGTTACTATTATTCATACACATGCACCTTACTCATTTACTAACATTACATATAAACTATATATATATGTACACATATATCATTGTTACATTTTTACTTTGGGTATCATATAGCATGATCCCAAATCACATGGTACTTTTCTTTTAGCTTATAGTCACTTCTTTATTAAGGCCTTTAGGTAGGGTTGGTTAACTAAGTTAGGTATCTCTAAACCTCCTTGCATGTTAGACTGCCTCGTATATCATGGTAGTCTTTAGTACTTGATGAGACACAGAAATTTGAAATTTCATTTAATCAACTTAAAAATAAGTAAGATGAGATCAATGTTTTATCGGAGTCATTTTCACTGAACACAATTAATTTTCATGAACTCCTAGTGCTATTCAGAGCCCATACTCAATGTTAAAAACAAGGAGTCACACTTAGTGCAATTCCAAAGATTCTTGCTCAACACTAATGCTAGGACGTACTTGTATAATAAACCTAGGGATACAATGACCAACGATCTGATGTTCTAGAGTTTATGCTCAAACGCAACTTAGAATTATCTAGGGATTATTCCCAACACTTCCAATTCTTATCTTTTCATGTGCTTCAGAGCTTCATGCTCAACACAATAATTTCATAACTCATGTGCTCCAAATATGATGCTCAACACAAACATCACATAGTCATGTTCCTCAGAGCTCTTGCTGAACACAATCATAACTCACTCATGCGCTTCAGAGATTGCGCTCAACAAAAACATCAAATACTCATGTTCTTTAGATCTCGTGCTCAACAACAACATCAAATCACTCAATTGCTCAAGAGATCATGCTCAACATGAACATCTCATCAATTATGTTCTTCAAGGTCCATCCCAACACATGAAATCATACACATGCTAAAAAAAACATATGCATTTGGCTTACACCCAATATATCAAACAAATCATCATTCTCATGTGCAATGAGGTCTTACGCACAATATACAAAATATAATATCAAAGCAACATCACACACAATGGGACTTATGCCCATACGTGTTAGCTTGAAATTTGGGATATTACATGTATGTGAATGACCTTGTCACAAGGAGAGAGCCCTCTCTGATTGTATAGGCTATAATAGAGTCTAAATATTGGTTGAAATGGTTACCCCAATGATTCCCCTACCACAACCATAGGAAGAATACTGAGCGCTAACACTATGTATCATTGATTTCTAATACAAACCCTTGAGAAGAAAATTCAAAAGACCTATCAATATTTTGAAACAATTACAAACCAGGGCCCTTCTAAACTACATAATGTTGCCAATCAAGTATCCAATAATAAAATTGGTGAGGACTCATTCATAAATATAACTTTTTAACATAGTCTAATTGGAGATATATTGTATTCTCTTGTATATTTCATGGTGATGCTAATGTGAGAAACACAGAGGTAGAAAATCTAGCTATAAATTCAGAAAATTACCAAAACTGTGATAAAATCAATAACTTGCAAAAATAAATAACTACAAGGAATACTCTGTAATCAATCCAAAAAATTCTAGAAATAAATACTACAAGAAATTTCAAACAATCAAATACAAGTATTAATTTATAATTGTAATTACACCAAATTAATAGAAGTCATCTGCAAATATACTCATAGGAGCTAAAGGTCTAATCTAATAACCAAATTAGTAAACATAAAGATTCACACAAGGTGTCTACAAATGAAGGGGGTCCTCCTACAATCACAGACATAGCTAAGTAATTTAAGAAATGAATTTAACAACGCATAAGATGATTATATTATAAAATCATATGAACACAAATTCGAGTACATAAAGAGCATGATTACTTAATAGAGAACCCCAAAATAATACAGCATCCTTGTTCTTATTGTGTTTTGTACATTCCTACTTCAACACTAAACCCAAGATATCATATCACAGGATTTCTAATTGCTTTTCTATCACTAGTATCGACAAATCATTATTAATTAATTATTAGGAATATTCCATATCGAGAGGCATGGTATCACCCTTTACAAAGATACTTCTGAATTAACGGAGGGAAATGTAAAAATAACCAATGGTTCACCAATTATCGGATATCCCAACCAGTTGGTTTGATATGAGAAAAATGGAAACCACATGCTGGTCATGATGTGCAAGACAAGGAAACTATGTCAATTCAATCTTGGTCAAATGGAGATAGATGGTGCAATATTAGCGTAATTATTGCAAGATAAAGTAACATTGTTGCAAGAAATAATCATGTCATTGTAGGACTGACTATATGGATACACGATCAAATGGTGCATTTATAAAAATAACTAGAATTCTTCCAACCATATCATTTCATTAGTTTTCATAAATCATAACATTCCTATCCATTTAAGAAAAATAAAATGAGCAAATATAAGCATTTAAGATACTTGGAGAGTGTAGGGCTTCATTGTAACATAACAGATAATAAATGAATAGGAATACTAAGAGTAAGGGTAATATTTGGTTATTAAATACTATGATATGGTATTTCCATAAGACAAAAGGGTTAAAACTAGGAACCTACATCCCCGCCATGCCTAAGACATTTCATGTCCCTTATACAATAAAATTGTCGACCCTCCGATACTAAAATTCCAAAACCATGCTCTCCCATCTAACAAATTTCTTATTTGTTTATGTCCACTTCTGCATGGGTTTCCAAATGAGATACAAAGGAAGGAAATCCTCTTCACTAAGTCATATATGACTCAATTCATGTTGTAATATCTAGTATTGGAACCCATAAAATATGCTGGTGTCGATAGAACAAGACTGTTGGAAGGAAGGTCTTGATGAATCCTTCATCAATCTAGCACAAGTAAACAAACGTTTTATCAAAAAAATAACTTTAAATTGAGAATAAAATCAAGCATATGATTAGTAGTGTTGGAATATCTTATATTCCTTAGAAGGTAATAATATCTTTGTATTATGTCGAAAGTTGTCTACAATCTTATGTAAAAGAGCAATACATTTAACCCATAGCTATATGGTGTTGTATTTACTTGTGTAGAGTATTTGTCCATGATATTGTATTAACAGATGCTATTTTGGAGAATTATATTATTACATATGCAATATGTGAGAGTAATTCCTCCTCATCTCTTAGTATATAATAGGGTCAAGTGAGTCTCTACATATCATGTATTCTTGATGTAGTAATGGTACTATTGTGACACTGGTGTACATCATCTATAATCTTTGGGGTATTTCTACTTTTCTCTCTTGTAAGATTGGAGAAGACATTATGGAGATAACAGAAGACTACATTCTCATGGATGTAACCCATTAGGGTGAACCACATATATCGGTGTTCTATTATCCTTTTATCTTTTATGATATGTTGTAGGTTTCTTAAATATGTTAACTAGTTTAGCTTGACTCTACTATTGTAACATGGTATCAGAGAGGGTTTCTATGATCTAGTACGTTCTATAGCTTTCAATCAATAACGATTATCATTTGGGAATTTCCATTTTGTTGTAGATTTGCTTTCTATCTGGTACCCATTAGGCTTCTCTTCAGATCTAGGCATATTTATGCATTTTTTTTAACCCTAACCCTAACTTGTTGTGTAATATTTTTCTAGACTTTTTTCAAGGGTTTCTTCATGTTTTCTCTGTAGATCTACATGATTTCGAGGCTCTCCTCAAGGAGATCTTTCTTCTGATTATAAAAATGGTAGTTATAAAAAAGGGTTGTAACTCGGTCAGTTTTACCAATTTTCTTATTATAACATGTTTTTGGAATTGGAATAGCCATTCTAGAACCACAAACGTGACCAAAATAGAAAACTGGGTATTTCCGGGCTTCCTTTTCGTAATAAAAATGAGAGTTATAAAAAAGGGCCCTAACTTGGTCATTTCTTACTGGATTTTTTATTATAACCTGTGTCTGGAATTGGAATAGCCATCTTGGATCCATCTAAAATGACCAGGAATAGAAGACTGGGCTTTTCTGGGCACATTTTTTTCACAAGGTTGTAAGTGAAAGTTTCTCCTCTTTTATTTACTGTGTTTCTAACTGTGCTTTTGTAGATTCAAATCAGTAAAGTGTAACTATTTTCAATTTCTTCACTATTTTTCTGTCATTTTGTAGTATTAGGGTTTCTTATTTCTTGACAAAATTTCACTCATTATGACTTCCGAAGTAACTTCTATTACTGAATTAGTTGGTTCTAACTATCTTTCCTAGAAGAGAAAAATGATTGATGTTCTCACGAGTAAGAATATTTGGAGGCTAGTTAATGGTTAACACAAGACACCTACTCTTGCTGATGATGTGGCTATATGGGAAGCTAAAATTGTCCCAAGCAAGGGGGCTCATTGGTCCAACTGTTGTAGATAGTATTCAGGTAAGTATTGAGGCAGAAGACAACCCAGTTCAGGTATGGAAAATTCTTTCCTCTTTTTTTTGATAAATTTGATGACGTTTTTTCATATTATCTTGAAAAAAAGATCTTTGACCTTGAACCTACTGACTTTGAAAGAGTTGAGTTATATCTTCCTGAATTGAAAAATTTAAATGAGAAATTAAATAGTTGTGGTAAAGATTACAAGAAAATTGACAGTGCTTTTATTATTCTTGTAGAACGTAAAACGTCATCTTGTTTTGATATGTTCATCCAAACTAGGAATAGAGCTCTAGAATTGTCTCAAAGTAATATGAAGCAAACTTTTGATGATTTTTGTAAAGGATTGATCAATCAGCAATAAATGTTAATTGTTTCAGGACAAATCACACCTAATAAAGTTCTAACTGCACTTAATAAGAATCATAAGAAAATTTTTAATAATGCTAAAGGTTGTAATCCTTCTAATACTAATTTTGGACATGCTTCTGATGCTTATAATGAAAATAGTAAATGAAGAAAGTGTATGATCCTTGTAAACATTATGGTAAAACTAACCATCCTGAAAAGAATTGTTTTAAAGCAAAAGGTTTAATCGCTAAAGCTAAAAAGAAAACCTCTAATGACTCTCAAGTAGCTTTATTTGCATCTGTTGTTTTACCTAATAATTCTTCTTCTAATGTCGAATGGATAATGGATTCTAGTGCATCTAAACATATGACTGGTGATGCTTCTTTATTTACTTCCTATGACAATCATAAACACTTATCTTAGAAAGTTTCTATAGGTGATGGTAAATGACTTTCCGTAATTGGTTTTGGTAATGTTAATGTTACTAATGGTCAATTGGAAGATGTTTTTCATGTTGAACACATGCCCATTAACTTACTTTATATATATCGTTCTTGTCAAAAGGGTTTAAATTTGAAGCATGGTCTAAAATTTTTTTTCTTAAAGATATCAATCAAAATTTCAAAGTAGTTTCTTCTGGTCCTGTTGATCATATTGCTGGTCTATATAAATTTGCCAGTTTTAACTCAACTAAAAGACACCTTTTTATTCCTATGTTTCCCATGCTAATGAACAAAGTAAATTATGGCATGAAATATTAGGTCATTTGAACTATGGTAAAATGCAATCCTTAACTAAAATGGTACATGGCTTGCCTCATATTTCTTCTACTAACGATGTTTGTGAAGGTTGTGTTCTTGGTAAACATCATAGAGAAATGTTTGAGAAACGTAAAGCTTGGCGTACTAGAGAACCTTTGCAATTAATTTAGAGTGACATTTGTGGTCCTCTTGAAGTTTTGTCTTTATCTCGTACTATCTATTTTCTTACTTTTATTGATGACTTTGGTAGAAAATCATGGGTTTATTTCTTGAAAAATAAAAGTGAAGTTTTTTCAATATTTCATATTTTTAAATCTTTGGTTGAAAATGAGTCTGGTTAGAATATTAAGAATTTAAGATCAGATAATGGGGGGGAATTTGTTAAGAATGAATTTGAATTTTTTTTTATCTAAACATGGTATTGAACACCAAAAGACTATACCTTACACACCTCAACAAAATGGTGTTGCTGAACGGAAAAATAGAACTTTAGTTGAAATGGCTAGATGTATGCTTTATTCTAAAGGATTACATAAAAAAATTTGGGTTGAAGCTATAAGTTGTGCAAACTTTATTTTAAATCGAGTTCCTACAAAATTCGTTAAGCATGTTACCCACGAGGAAAAATGGAATGGTCGGAAACCTGATATTGGTAACCTTAAGGTGTTTAGTTGGGAATGTTGGGCTCATATTCCTGATGATAAACGTAAAATGTTAGATCCCAAGTCTCACAAATGTATATTCATTGGTTATTCTGAGGATTCTAAGGCTTATAGGTTATTTGATACCTCTAATTAGAGGGTTATCATCTGAAGGGATGTTCACTTTAATGAAGTATCTTCACCACCTCAGTCTGTCGAACCTCATATTACACTGAATATCCCATTGTCTCATGTTACTCCTCTATCAATTTCTTCTTCCAGTTCTATGCCTGTTGTTGATCCTAGTTTTCCCTCTTCCTCGAGTATTCCACCTGAATGTACTGAAGCTGAAGAAACTTATGTTTCCTCTAACATTCCTGTTTGGTCCCGAAGAAATCTTGAATCTGTAAGTAGTGAGGTCGGTAACCCTTCTGACCCTCGTATAACTAGATCTAGCTTTGCCCTTATGACCAAAGTTTTGGCCACAGATGATCCTACCTCTTATGCTCAAGCTCAAGTTAAACCTCAATGGGAACAAGCTATGACTTTTGAGAATGAGTCTCTTATGAAGAACAAGACTTGGTCTCTTGTTCCTCTTCCCGTTGATAAGAATTTAGTTCATTGTAAGTGGGTTTGTAAAACTAAGTTCACTATAGAAGGACAAATTTAAAGGTATAAAGATAGGTTAGTTGCAAAAGGTTTTAATCAACTTGAAGGTATAGATTATAATGAAACTTTTGCTCCTGTTGCTAAAATGAATACAATAAGAACCATTTTATCTATTGCTTAATCTTATAAATGGGAAATACACCAAATGGATGTTAAAAATACTTTTTTAAATGGTGATCTTAATAAAGAAATTTATATCTAACAGCCTCCTAGTTTTATTAATGTTGAATCATCAAATTTAATATGTAAATTACACAAGTCTTTATATGGTCTCAAACAAGCACCTAGGGCTTGGTATGATAAAATTAATGCATATTTTTTGAGTAATGGTTTTAAGCGTTGTATATCTAATCCAAATATGTATGTTCAAAAATTTGCTACCAATATTCTCATTATTGTTTTATATGTAGATGATCTAATCATGACAAGAATCCAGCTTACATTAATTCAAAATCTAAAATGTGATCTTCAAAAGCATTTTAGTTACGGCATGTTCTTGTAAAGCTTGGTCTGGATACAAAATCATCCACTCTATTGAAATGTGACAACCAGGGTGCAATATAACTTGCTTATAATCCAATATATCACTCCAATACAAAGCATCTCGACCTTGATGCTCATTACATTCGTGGACTTATTGAAGATGGTATTCTTTCTCTTCAGTATTGTCCTATAGACTAGTAGGAAATATATATCTTCATCAAATCCTTCACTGAGGAGAAGTTTCTGCATCTTCGTTCCTTGCTTGGAATGTGGGAAGTTTTCATCAATGGGGAGAAGTAATGACTCCTTCCTTCCTTAGTGTTAGTGTGCGCCCTTCTCCCAACCATTATTAAGGGGGAGTCTTGGAATATATTATATTCCTTAGAAGGTAATAATGTATTTGTATTATGTCAGAAGTTGTCTACATTCGTATGTAAAAGAGTAAAACATTTAACCCATAGCTATATGCTATTGTATTTACTTGTGTAGAGTATTTGTCCATGGTATTGTATTTTAAGAGATGTTATTTTGAATATTTATATTATCCCACATGGAATATGTGAGAGTAATTCCTCCTCATATGCTAGTATATAATAGGGTCAAGTGATCCTCTACATATCATGTATTCTTGATGTAGTAGTGGTACTATTGTGACACTATTCTACATCATCTATATTCTTTGGGGTATTTGTGGTTTGCTCTCTTGTAAGAGTCGAGAAGACATTCTGGAGATAATAGAAGACTACCTTCCCATGGATGTAATCCATTAGGGTGAACCACGCATATCGGTGTTCTCGTCCTTTTATTTTCCTGTTCTTATCTTTTATGATATGTTGTTGGTTTCTTAGATAGGTTAACTAGTTTACCTTGACTCTACTATTCTAATAGGTAAGACTTGTTGGAAAGGGGTTTGGGATGAGTGAGTTACGCAGCGTTGCGGTAGTTGCGCAAGCTCACATGGTACCATGCAAGGGAAGATCCGCTAAGCTGGAAGATAACCGCTTTTTGAATATTTTATGTATATTTTGACCAAGTTTTGTTGCAATAGGTCAGTAGCAGTTAGAAGTCAGTTATTAGTGGACCCTTGATGTAAAGGCATAAGCCTATTTATAGATATATTTTGGGGAAATTGATAGGAAGAGTTGTGTGCGAGAAGTTGTGAACAATTGTATGTGATTGCCTACGTGAATTGTAAGGGATAAGATCTGGTGTGATCTGTTTTATGGAGAATTTTTTGTCTCGACTGTGATTTTATTTGGGCTTCTTCCTGATGTATGCAGTCTCCAATTTTGGAGAAGGATTGTGTAATGTGGAATATTTGCACAAGATTAATATAACATGCGATGGATTCTTTTCTGTTGTTATATATTTGTTATGATGCTGTGACCCTGTTTTGTTACAATGACATGATATAGATGCGATTCAGTTTCTTCGTACTTTATCAATGCGATCTGTTAGTTTTAAGTTGATGTAATCTATGTTTCTATAACTATTTGATGTGCTATGATGTTCCATGAATAATTCTATGATATTTTGATACTGTATGATGATTGCATAAGTTATGATCTCCCTCGATCGAACCCCTGTATCCTCGTCTCCCACTGTCAAAATCTCGGTTTCGATAGCTCTCCCTTGAACACCTCAGGTGAGACCTTGTCTGTTCCACAAACCTTGCTGGGGATGGTAAAACCTGTTTGGGTTGGTGCTCAGGGATATTGCACTACAGGGCATTGACAGAGTGGGAACCCATGTCGACGAAGCTTTATTGGTGGGATTCGCCAACAAATGGTTCCGTTGTTGGGACCGAGTTGCAAATAGGAGGGGGATATGTTCTGGCAACCGACTCAATCAGAGATCGAGGGATGGTTTGATCTAAAGTTGTGGGAGTTTTTTGAAGCCAAAAAAATAGAATCCTAGGCTATCGATAGGTCACTAGTTGGATAGATATATCCACGATAGTCCTCATGAATGGTTCTTTTGTGAATTCCCTGTGCTCTTACATGAATGGTTGGAAAAATTCGCTAAGCATGAAAAAAACTTTCAAGGAGGAGAGATGACATCCTGGACCCCAAAATTGATCCAGGTGCTACAAGAAACAAGAAACAAGGCATCGCGGGTAGTCAAGGTATGGTTGGATAGTATCTTAGAAGGATACATCATTGATTTTGTTGTTGATACTAATAAATATTTCAATGAAGCAGAAAGGGAGTTTTTTAGTGGACCTCGTGGAAGGTTCTTATTGTCACTAAAATTGTTGATTCAGCAACCGGTCTGTGAAAAGGGTTTCCTAAAGATGGACCAAGAGTAGTGGAACTCTGGTGTGCAGGGGATGTATGCAATGCGACAGAAAGGGGGGAAATGCGTAAGGAAATAAGCGGTAGATGGGCATGAGTTTTGGTGAGAATGTAAAGGTTGATAAAGAAACAAGTGGTTGTAAGAGGGGAGGAGCAAGGTTTCGAGAAAAGTGGCAGAGGATGGGAGAAGGTCCTACTGAAGAAAAAGTGTGATACTGTGAAGAACAACCACACAAAACAAAGTGACCTTTTTGTGACAACGAGGACATACAGGCCCAGGCTACACCCGGAAGAACAACAGGATCGAACCCCAGCAGTAACTTGTCTACTCCTCCACACACTACTCCACCACAAGGAAGGAATGCGCATTCTACATCAACTTTCCTGACATGTGAGCAACAGTCTAGTAATAGAGCACCAAAAGGAGGAAGAAGGTCCAGAATGGTGGGAGATGAAATGAATTGGTCGATATTCAATGGAAATGACACCGATGATCTAGAGCAGTAATGGTTTTTATGTGAAGCAATATGGACTGCTCGACAAACTATCGATGATGATGTCAAGAAAATTCAGCTAGCCACTACTCTGAGGGGATGCGCATTGGAATGGTTTATGAGATTCACATGGGTGCCTTAGAGAGGTACTACAAAAATAGTCAACAAGATCATAACAAGGTTATTTGAGGAATTTAAGAAGCCAAAGTCTGAAGCTCAGTACACTACTAAATTGAAAGAGATCAAACAATTCCCTAATGAAAAAATTTGGGATTTTGATCAGCGATTTAAGACATTGATGGCTCAGGTCAGTTTTCAGATGAGCGATGTTTAGCATAAAGAATGGTTTATCACAAAACTTGTCCTACATATCCAATAACCATTAATGAAACAAAAGATTGTGACACAGAGCAAGGATCTTGAGACCGCGATGAAATTAGGTGCATCGCCAATAGGGGAAACTGTCGTTGGAATGAATCAGATTCAGGCGCAGTTGGCCAATTTAATGCTGCAATTGCAAGACATAAAAAAGGTTAAGGAAGATCACGATGATCTTTGGTGCACCCGTTTCCATGCAAGCAGACATACCAAGGATACATGTCCAACATTTTAAAACTATTTTCTATAAAGAGACCCTAACATGTTGAGTGGTGCTGGTGCACCATGGTGTCACATCTGCCAGGTCTATGGGCATCGACACGAGAACTGTGATTACATGCAGAAGATGGTTACCAAAGAAGAATGTTATTACTGTACATTTTGTCGGTCAGTTGGACATGACGACAAAACTTTCGCGCTTTATGATTTGCTCCAGGAAAGGACGTATGATTTGTACTTTGTGAAAGGAGAGTACCCCTAGATAGCACAAGCACAACCACAAGTAGTACAACCAGCAACATAAGTACCGCATACACCGCCGCCTCCATTGCAGTTTGTCCCTACGCAACCACAACAACAGTTTATCGCGCAACCATAGTTTGCACCACAACCACAAATGGTGGTACAACCACAGTATAACCAAGCACTGTGACTCTAGTATAATCAACCACAATATGTTCAAGCCACACAATATGTCCAGCAGCAACCTAACCCACCGCAATAACAAATGGCCCAACCACAGTATCAGCAAGGAGGAGTTCGAGGAGGACTCCGTGAAGGGTTTAGAGGTCAAGGAGGAGGATTTGGCCGTGGTGGAGGATGGGGTCATGAATCAGTCTAGTGCTATACCTGTGGGGTATTTGGGCATTACCAAAGGGAGTGCTCTCATGTTTAGTGCACATACTGTGCAACCAATGATCATAACGTTGAAATTTTCCCTCAGTTGATTGCAAAATGGGAGGTAGGACAAATTCCTCAGTTATAGAATGCTCAGAATTAGAATTAGGCTGCATTGCAAGTACAGAACCAGTCGATAATGCAGAACTAGGTCCCACCATAGACTCGAACTCAGAAACCACCTCAGATGTAGAACCAACCAATGAATCAACCATTGAATCAAAACCTGCCTTTGAACCAGGGATCGACAGTTGCCACTATTCAGGCTGAGCCGCGGATGAAGGATGTCGATGTTGGGATTGTCACTCATGCTGGAATGACAACTAGAGACGATGCACCACGGCTACAAGTTTGGCTGTTTGGTAAGAAGAAGGTCGCATTTGATATTGCTTCAGAGAAAGATAGCTTCTTTGACATAAAGAACGAAATCGAGAGAAATCCAGGTAAGTTACCAATTGTTGATATGCCATTTGCTTTCAATCCATCTATAGAGGCAAGACCATCACGACAGTATGGTACCCTGCACAAGTTCTTTGAGAGTTGTCTATCACTAGAGAGGGACTCAGACGCCCTTGTCAATCCTGAGGAATTATTGCACCTCCCAGATAAGACAGTGAAGGATTCCGATGTGAATTCCTTGCAAAAAAGGAAGACCGTTAAGGAGATGAGGATGAATGTCTAGATTGGAGATTATGAGTTTGACTCGATCATTTTGGACCTTGGATCAAATGTAAACATCTTGACAAAGAAAACCTAGAAATTGATGAAAATATAACATTGGGATGGTTGCCAGTACAACTGCGTTTAGAAAACCAGGCAAAGGTTTAGCCCATTGGTCGTGTTCAAAACTTGGTTGTTGACATTGAATATATGAAAACACGTGCTGACTTTGACGTGATAGAAGTTGTAGGAGATGGTGGTTCCTATGCTGCGCTGCTAGGAATTGGATGGGCTAATGATAGCATGGCAGTTATCCACTTCAAAAAATGTGTTATGACATTTGAAAACCAGGATGTTAGGGTTATTGCTCCTATGGACCCTCAGGAAGGACGGCAATATATCAAACTAGTAAAGGATGAAGTCGAGAGAATTTGGGATCATGCTTATAACATATTCGAGGACTATATACAACCTACTGTCAATGGAAAAATTGGATGGAGAAGCGCAAGTTCCACATTCTTCTTCTATGATAATGCTCTAGAAAATTGAAAGAATTGGTTGCGTGAGGTATCATTCAGAAAATGCAGGTTTATTACACAGACTCTCCGACATGTTGCGAATGAGACTGTCAAGTTTCCCATTTATGAGGGATTGCGGGGACTATATGAGTTCTTTAAAGAATTTGAAGAGAAATTGCTTGAACCACAAAGGATACTGGCTCTTGATGTAGCATTGAAGGGTACTCCGGCTTGATGGTGGGCGACACACAAATAGACGATCAATGATTGGAAGCAGTGCCGTAGATTGATGATGGTCCATTTTGGCAATAGAGAGGTCTATCATGTTGGGAGATATGATGGATGAAATGACCCCGCTAGTCATTTGGTTGAATGTTAGACATTATGGACATCGTGGCTCAGAGATGAGTGGGTTCACGCTTTTGTTCATACTCTAGAAGAGATGCCAAGATCCCGATATGTGGCAGCAAGATTGAGCAGAACCATTAACACTTGGGAGGAATTATCAGTTTTCTTTGTGCAAATGTTCAGCGTCCAGGATGCCAACCCTAAGGTATGTAACACTTTGCACATTATCTCTGACGTAGTACTAAAATTCATCCCTGTTGCATACCACGTTGATCCCCATGCAATTTTTTCCATCCAATCCATGATGACACGCTACAACTTGTCTGGGGAACCTGAACATGATGAA
Organism: Pseudotsuga menziesii; assembly: GCA_001517045.1. NCBI lineage: Eukaryota > Viridiplantae > Streptophyta > Pinopsida > Pinales > Pinaceae > Pseudotsuga > Pseudotsuga menziesii. Next base: position 206,681 of record LPNX010500543.1, on the reverse strand, counting down.
AAGCTGCAAAATGTTAATATTCTAGAGTCTAAAGGAAGCCATGGTGTCACAGCTCCCGACAGACCAACGGACGCGATGAACCAGCCACTGAGGATTCGAAAGGTTGACATTGGGATGGAAGAGAATATGAAGTTTGCTAATGTCGGAGACTATTGGGGAAAAGAGATGATGGCCAAAGTCACAGATCTAATGCATGAATTCCAGGACCTTTTCTCAACATGATTTTCAAAAATGAGGGGAATAATCAGTGAATTAGGGGAAATGAAGATTTCACTTCAGCCAGATGCAAAACCAGTACGCCAGAGGCCGAATAGACTGAACTTGCGATACAAGGATCACGTGAAAAGATGAGATTGATAGGATTCTTGATGACGGGATCATTGAACCTTAAGAATAATTAGAGTGGATAAGCCTAATGGTGGTAAAATATAAGAAGATTGGTGAAATACGCATTTATGTCGATACGAGAAATTTGAATGATGCATGTGTGCACGATCCATTCCCAACCCCTTTTATAGATGAATTCCTAGAAGGTGTAGGCAGCCAGGAAGTATATTCCTTCACATATGGAATTTTGAGATACCACCAGATTCAGATTGCAAAGGAGGATCACCATAAGACTACATTAATCATCGGGTGGGTTTGTTTCCAATATACTGTCATGCCATTTGGGCTAAAGAATGCACCCATTGTACATCGAGGTGTGAAGAAAGCTTCAAATAGTTGAAGAATCTTCTCATAAGTGCACAAGTCTTGAAAATGGCACACCCATAGAAAGATTATGTGGTGTGTACTGATGCATGTGGTCAAGAACTTGGAGGAGTTATTATGCAAGACGACCATGTAATATGTTATGAGTCAAGAAAGTTGAAGGAGCATGAGAAGAACTATGCCACTCATGATCCGGAAGTTGCATCCATAGTACATGCTCTCAATATGTTGAGGCATTAATTGATGGGCATAATATTTGAGCTAAGGACATACCATTGTGGTGTGAAGTAATTTTTTGATCAGCCTACTATAAATTCTAGGCAACCTAGATGGCTGGAGTTTTTATGTGATTTTGATTTTGAAATCAAGCACATAAAGGGAAAAGAGAATAAGGTAGTTGATGCACTCAACATGAAGGTGCAGGAAATGCATGTGGCATCCATTCATATTTTCCAATCGGAGTTGAGGAAGTAGATTGTTAATCATGTTGTTGAAGATTAATTGTATGCCCAGGTCAAGGACAAGTCCCAGCAGCAAATCCTTAAAAATAAATATGAGGGATATAAATTAGAAGAAGATGGACTCCTTACTTATAAGAACATAAATTTTGTTCCAAATGTAGTAGATTTGAGGAGGGTTGTTATTGATGAGATCCATCAGGCTCCATATTCGGGGCACCCGGAATATCAGAAGACAATTGCTACAACTAGAAAGCATTAAGTTTGGCCAGGAATGAAAAAGGACATGCCTGAATATATTTCAAGGTGCATGAAATGTCCGCAGGTGAAGGTTGAGCATCAACACCCAGAGGGTTTGTTGCAGCCTTTTCTAGTTCCATATTGGAAATGGGAAGTTATTTCCATGGATTTTATTAAAGGATTTCCAATGAATTGGAGACAACATGATTGCATCATGGTTTTGGTGGACAAGTTGACAAAGGAAACACATTTTATACTGTTAATTCTAGGCATGAGACCGATGACATTACAAAGAGATTCATAAAGGAGATTTTCAAATTAATTGGATTTCCTAAGGAAATAGTCTCTAACAGAGATGTCAAGTTCACTTCCAAGTTTTTGAAGGGACTGCTTGCAGATTTGGGTACAAATTTGAATTTCATCACTTCGTACCATCCTCAGACTGATGGGAAGACAAAGAGAGTTAACCAGGTGCTCGAAGACATGCTTCGCATGTATGTGATGGACAAACCAACCAAGTGGGAAGATTATTTACACTTGGTAGAATTTGCATATAACAACGGACATCAAGCATCCTTGGGGATGAGTCCATTGTCATGTATTTCAGTAAACCCAGACAAGTATTGGTCAGCGTGATCAAATTTTTGGCCATCATTAGGTGTTCAAAATAATTCATGTCAAAAAATAACTCGACTTCTTGTTCTAACCTAGGACCAGGACAGGCACATTAGGCCTTCATGCACACACCATATTTGCAAAATGGATTGGAAAATAAAAAAAAAAGTAGGCAAACCTAGGAAAACTAAAAAACCTCTTCATACTTCTCCACATTCAAAAATGGCATGATGAGTTGTAGCAGTTGTATCCTAAAAGCAACCACTGTACTCAACAACAAAGATCTAGGAACCTAGAGACAAAAAATCTAGCCTTGAGGATCTCTACACAAAGAAACAACTAGAATCGACTTGTTTACAAAAAATCTAGCCTTGAGGATCTCTACACAAAGAAACAATGAGAATCCACCCATTTACAAAAACTGTCCTTGTGAGATAATTGAAAAATGAACCTAATGAAACTAAATGTTGTTATCAATTCTTGATGGGTGGAATTAGGACATTCTTGATGGGTTGAATTAGAATTGAGCAAATACTTAAAAAAAAACTCTTTGCATGGATAGTACAGGCAGGAATTACCTAACAGTAAGTAAATACTTGAATCTGCAAGAAAAATGCTCGAATCTGTAGCTGAAACCCTGGAAATCAGACAATCCCCACAACAAAAGAGAATTATTCCTCTGTGAGTGAAGGCTTGAGATTCCCTTATATAGTAGAAGCACCGACTCTACCCTATTAATGAATGCACACATATCTAAGATCAAAGGTAGTGGAATATGACCCACCCAAATTAAAAATAACTTTAACTAGCCAATACAAACAAAAATAGAGTTAGATATCTCAGATCCTGACATCACGTAGCAAAAACACTTAAAACTCCAAATAAGGATCCATAAAATATGAAACTAACTCATTAATAATAATCAAATCGCCCTTTATCAATTTAAATTTTGTCATTTAACTTAAAAGATAATATTAAATTGAATTCTCATGTTCGTAAAATTAGGATAATAAGAATACAAATCATGATGATAGTTGGATTGAGTTATGAAAAAGTATTATGTCCACATTTCTTGGCCATAAACTTCGGTAATTTCACAATTTGAAATTAGTATAATAACAATAGTAATCATGATGATAGTTGGATTGACTTACGAAAAAGTATTGTGTTCACATTATGTGTGCACCAAAAAATGTGTCCATAAACTTGGGTAATTTCAGAATTTGATTGTCAAATTACTGTCCTCATTTTATCTCATTAGCTATGGTCAAAAGTTCCATGTTTCTATTATAAAAATCAATTTAGGGGTTAGTTATGGTTAAAAGTTTCACATTTCTATTATAAAAATCAAAAGGTAGTTTAAATGTTTATTGCATTTCATTAAATTATTAAAACTATAAAGTATAAAAGTTGGATTTATTTCAAATTACAATCTTAATTCTTAGTAATTATAATTATTCTTAAGTGAATTTATTTTCAAATTACAATCTTAATTGTCCCCTTTGGATTTATTTTCAAAGTAAAACCTTAATTGTTGGTAAGTATTGTGGCTTCTCGATATTTACAATTCTATCATGTTTGTAGATCCTTAATGCCAAACTCCTTCCAAATGAGTCCTTAGGCTTGAGAAAGGAAGTCTATTAAAAGATGGGGTAATGGAATTTATCCCCAATCCCTAACCCTAATGTATCAAACCCAATCATTCTTGATTATTATCGAAGGACATGTGATTCAACATTCAATCACTACATCAAGTATAAGGACAATACATTTAAGTCTCACTAGGATTTCCATAGGTCATTGCTATGGATTCTATAAGTTTATGAAGCTACGAGGTTAGGATGTTAAGAGGAGGTTAAAGTCATTATATAGTTTATGGGTAATATGATGATGGTAATATTGTAATAGATCTCATATTTCTCTTGCACATGGGTCTCTCTTGTTATTCTCATTCCTCTCATGGACTAGGGTCCATCTTCTTGTCTTGAAAAGGTACGAAGTTTGTACACATTCTAGTGCTTATCTCTTGGCATACTTCATGGTGATATTGGAAAAGATGTTGACGCACAACTTGTGAGAATCATGGAATAGATATTGATAATTTGTTTGTATAAATAGTGCTGATTATCTCGACATATTGTATAATGGTCTTGACATAGACCATACTGATTATATTGGAAGTGTCCATGGTTATGTTGTGACATATTGCTCATTTGTTGGAATGTTCAAAGATTTGGAAATTCCTATGTAAAAGTTGAGGGTCCAAATGAAAGCGATGGATGATTATTTTGGGTATATATTTTAGGCATGCATACGTTGATATAGTGTGGTAGTGATTGTGGCATTGTGACATTGACATTGGAATTATGATAGATTTAGTGATTGTGGCATTGAGATAGAGATTGTGACATGGACTGTTATAGTGAAAAATATATAGATATAGGTTAACAAACATAATGAATGAGGCATTGTGACATAGATAGTGATTGTGATAAGTTTAAAAAGATAGTGATACAATGATGGAGTCATAGGGACAAAGATATAAGTACAAGTTGTCAGAGATAGTGATACAATGATAATTACAGATTGTTTCTTTTATTTATATCATGATGCGAGGACGAAGCAAATATAGGATATTGTAGTCTCCTTGAGGTTGGTTCCTGAGAATTGTGAGCAAAGATGATTTTTGGGGTGAAAGTTAGCGGAAGGGAAAATTTATATGGGTTGCAAAACAATCTTGGGAGAATTTTTTACTATAAGAAGTGTTTTTTTAATTTAATAAGCTAGTCCAATATTTATTGACTGCTTGAATATGAGAAATCGATTAGCGAATCCCCCAAGAAAGGGAAAAAACAAATTCATTGCATATAGCCATGCGAAACAATATGGAAATGTGCAGTTCGCCCCCTTTTTTCAAGTAACGTAGAAGAAGAGAGTTTTTTTGCCCGCTTTTTTGTTCATGGAGGTGATTAGCAATTGGTTCGCCTCTTTTTTTAATCAATAGAGTTGATTAGAAGTTAGATTAACAACGATTTATGGACCATAGGGAAAATTATAGGTAGATCGCTCTCATACTTAGGCAAATATGGACCATAGGGTTTTTTACCTCCATATTTCAAGGTAAATAAAAATTTCATGATTTTTGACCTTTAGGTTTCATGGTGAATAAGAAATTCAATCGTTTCAGCTCCTAGGTGAAGGTTTTTTTATTCCAAACCGGTCCACATTTAGAAAAAAGGTATAATGATCTAGTCAAATAGGGTATTTAATTTTCTATATAATCTTGCAATAGTCACCAATTCACTCCATAAAGAGGCTACGGAAAGAAATTTGACAATGGCTAAGACGTACAAAGAAATTCAGTAATGGGTGAGAGGCTGTGGAAAATCTATGCATTTGTTCAAAGCTCCTTGGGATCCCAAGTATTTATAAAGGTTAGTTTTCCTAGCCTGCAATTTTTGTTGCTTTATCTCCATATTGAGTGTAAAAAATTGATCAATGAAGGATCTAGTTCCTTTTCACTTGGTAAATTTTTTATTTACATTGAGTTACTCTTTTGTTTCGTTAATGGTAATTTGTGAGTAAGTTGTTCCACCTCAAGTTAGGGTTTGGGTTTAGTAGGGAATTTGTTTTCAAATTGTTTACATTCTTCATAAAAATGAAATTTAAAATATTTATTTTCATTATTAACATGTTTACATGAAGAACTAGGTTTCGAGCTAGTTGATGATGTGTGGCCTAAATTGTGTTTTCTTCATAACACTTTTCTTTCAAAAAAAGAGATGAAATACCTTCGTGTTTCTCAACATATTTTTTTCTCCGCTCTCTTTCGTTTTTAACATTCTTGCACTAAAATTGCATAATTTCTACCACTTCTGCTACTATGCTAGTAGCTAGAACATATTCCTTGCTTATTTCATTTATGGCTAAAGTTATGCAAGTTTATACTTGATGGAATTTTGTTTATGTTGTTGTATGTGTTCCATTTATAGTGGAAAGTCTCTCAATAATTTATGTTACTCCATCAATATATAGAGTTTGATCTCTTTCTTGATCTTGTTCTTTTATCGCTAGAAGAGAGTGTCATTGTTCCTTATTGACATACAAACATGTTGGTTGTGTATTTTCCATTTTGTTACTTTCAATTTCTATGGATTCAACCTTTTATACTCCACTGATAGGTATAGAAACTTCTAGTTATGTTTTAGTCGTTATTTTATTTGATTGGTCATGTAGTTATTATGAAGGTATCACATGATCCACTTCCCAATCATCTTCCTTCTTGTGAACAGTCTCGAGAATTTCATTTGCTTCATCGATATCTGAACATGTCTGTGAATCTTCATGTTCTTATTCTACAACTGGAGACAAGGTTGATTGTATCTCAACATGTATGCTTTCATCCCTTTCTACATTTTAGTCCATATTCCTTTCTTGTTCCAAACCCTTAGCCTATCTTGCTGTAATAGAGAGTACAACAATTTCCTCAGTCCTCACATTAGCATCTTGAGATCTATTGGATTCTTTGTGTTTTTCATTTGTTGTTATTATCAAGTCTGTTGTCAGCGCTTAGTTATTTGTTGGAAACATCCCATCAACTTTTGTTACGGGAACCATAACTAGATTTCTATGTGATTCTTCTATATGATGAGCCAATAATGGGTATGAGATTGTTTCATGTTTGTTAAGGATTCTACTTTTGTGTCCTTTTAGATCTTCAACATCTATTATATGTGTTTCATTAATAGTGTCAAGGCTCTCAACAATTTCAGTTACTCCATCACAACATAAGATTTTAAGAAATAACAAAAGACCTCAAAACCTGAAATCATCAACATCAATTATAATATCCAAATGTGGAATGTAGAAGAAAATAAAAAATATAGAAGCAACAAGCTGATGAATTCATGTATGCTCATTAGAGTAGCAAGGCATCATCATGAAGTATCATGTTTCACACAACACATAAAGGGGAATCCTAGGGTGATATATTTTACGAATATAATCTAGTATATTCAATGTTTTAGGACTACATTATGATGACATAAATATGGGCCATTAAAAAAAAACATATATTTTAGAGGTATTGTGCCAAATTCTGGCTCATCAATAAAATTCACTGTAGTGGTGAATTTAACCTTGCACTTGCATTGGATGTGAATTCCCTCATCCTTCTTGACCACATATTTAGCCTTGTTTGTTACCAACATCAAACACTGTAGTGACAAGTTCTATCTTAATATTGATCTTAATAGATAATAGTTTTTCCTCCTTAGTGTGACTAGGATGGACATTTGACATTAGAGGAATAAATTTGGTCATAGAGTCGGGCATTGATAACTCGTTTCTCCTTACATTGTCTATGCACACATTAGGAACTTGTTAACAACATGGAGCCTCAAACAATCCTCTTTTGAGTGTCTACACTTACAAGATAATTATAGCTCAACATTTGTGATTTCTTCCATTTCTGTAGTTTTTTCCATATTCCTTTAATGTTCAAAACCCTTATTGTCTCTTGATGCAATAGACAGTAGAGAATATTCCTATGTCCCCACATTAGCATCTGGAGCTCTACTACATTATTTGTCTTTTTCATTTGTCCTTAATGTCAATTTTGTTGTCATCTCCTCGTTATTTGTTGGAAACATATTATGAAGTTTTGTTACTATAACAATAACGGGATTCCTATGTGATTCTTTTGTTTGATAATCCAATGATGTCTATGAGATTCTTTCCTATTTTTCAAGGCTTCTTCTTTTTGTTTCATTTATATATTGAATATACATTATATTTTCTCCATTCATAGTTCAAGGCTCTAAACAATTTGAGTTACTCCATTGGTATCTAGAATTGGATCTGTTTCATTACCTTGTTCCTCTATAGCTTGATGAAAGTGTGGTTGTTCCTTGTTGACAAACACACCTCTTAGTTCTTATGCATTTTCCACTTTGTTTCTTTCGAGTTTCATGGAAACACCATTTTCTGCTTCATTATGATGGAAAAACAGACTGAATATTATCAATTCAGTGAGTATGGAAAGGTGACAAAGATGTACATTATGTCCTATAATTTCATTGTTACAAAAGTGGAGGAATTGATCTTGGTAGTTTAGTTTTAGGAACTTGAGAAATTAAGATATTTATTGTTGTTCTTTACCATAAAATTTCCCATACTTACTTCTTGCTACTAGTTGATTCTAAATCAAAGTTTCCACTATAAGGAATACTCACACATTATACCTAGGACTAATATTATTGTTGTTTGGATGGTTCGGACATGGTTAAAACATACCCAGAACTATCCAAAATGCCCAGAAATTCTAGGAAACAACCCATGATGGAGTGTTGCTACAAGAATTAAGCTGCTTGTTTCCCAGAATTTGGAGTAAACAGGTTTTAGTTATGCTTCTTTCCACAAACTCACAATCTTCCCATATTTACCCAAAATTCCTCTTAGTGTTGTCCAAATGCGATAATAGAGATAATTGCTACTAATTGAAGGCTGGAGTATGCATAGAATTTGAGATGAACATGCCATAACTCACAAAAATTATTATATTTAATGAATTTTTCCATTGTGGATCCATTCTACTTCAAACAAGGCCCTAGTTCAAGGTCAAAAAATCCATATACTCCATTGTTGTGCCCCTACTTAATAGCCTGAAAAGTTCTATCAAACAAAATAAAACTTTGAGTTTAAAATAAATTTCATTAAACAAAATAAAATTTTGTTTGATGAAATATTTAAATTTCTTACATTCAGGAAAGAAAGCAGGAGCTACTGAAATGGTGAAATTACATTAGCTACTGAAACGGTGGAATTCCATTGTTTTTATAACCTTGAGAACCATGGCTAGTTGGCAAAATTACTATATTAAAACCATTGTTTTAAATGGGTTTGCGTCTCAAATTAAGGGTAAGTGTTTTCGTTTATCTACCTTTCACCATACCCTAGTCATGAGCCTTATTCTAACATTTATCATTTGATATTTTTAGTCTTAATTGCTAATGTAATAAGGTTGTGAAAATTGGAATGGTCGACCTTTGCACGTTTTGGCACCTTATCAAAATTCCATGCAAAATTTTTATCTCCAAGGTTTGTCCTCTAATATTTGAATTATACATAACCCAATTATAAGTATTCAATCTTGATCTTTATAATATGCTCCATACGTAACTTATATTCTTTCATGTAAGGGTTGGGGTTGATATAATGGGTTATGTCATGTGTTTCACGTAGTATGTTTGCCATTTTTGAAGATTGAAATCATTATATAGTAAGGTCGACGTTTTAACTCCCAAGGTTCATTCCTTATGGTTGGTGTAATTCGCATCGCCATTCCCAAAGCCGATACACTCGATTGAAGGATGATATGTCATCATTATACTCGTACATAACTCTGTAATGACATTTAAATTGCAGTACAAGCTCAGCGTCATGTCTTCCTGCTTGTTGAACACCTGTGCTCTATGCATTGTGTGGTTTTATTACGATCGAGCTGAATAAATCATGGCAAGGTGAGGTTGTTCTAGAGTCTTCTCCGCCTCTTTCCATTTTTGTGATGACCTCTCTGTGTAATCATTCCGGTTCACTCATGCTGAGTTTACATGGTTCTTGTCTAAGTTTACTCATGTCGTATTTCGTTTATGAAAGAGTCGGGTTTCATTGTTTGTGGTTTTTGCTTGGTTTGCATCCCGAATGCTCACTCTCTAGCGTTCTGTCTTGTTGTGATCCATTGAATCTCCTCTGTGTGTAACTACGTGCATTCGCACTCATAGCAATGGCCCCAGTTGTTAGGGTTGAACCTAATGACAAGAAACTTCTTGACAGGAACCTAGAGCTCCTAGCCAAGGTAGAAGCAGTCGGGTGGCTTCCATTTTTCTGTAAGTTCGCAGACTCGAACCCTGAAGTTACTAGGTTATTTTCCCTCTCACTGGTTGATGCTAGAGTTAAGGTGGCCAACCTTCAGTTTAGAATTGATGAGCGCTCAGTCTCCTTGGCCACGGGCCTACCATTAACAGGTGAATGTTGGTTCAAATCCAAGAATATGGAAGCTACTGAATGGAGGAAGATGTTAAAGAACCCTTGCCAGGACATGTCCTTCAGGGCCGGTGTGTCGCACAAATATTTCAAAAAAGAATGGCAACCATTTTTGGATTTCATTCACAGGTATGTGACTTGTGAGGGCCATCTTTCCTCTGCATATGTTTATCACCTTATATTGATGACTATTTTTCTCGGTCTTCCTATCAATTTACCCTATTATTTAGTTCAAAGCATGACCAAGATGTCTTTGGCCATCAAAAAGGGTCCTAAGAATATCGGTCGGAGTCTCTTTCACCATGGTCTTGTTAGGATGTTGGTGGAGAGGGAGCTGTCTAAACGAAATCAGTCATGGGATGATTTTCTTGAGAAGAGTGGTTTTACGGCGTTTTGCCATTGTCAATTCGATTGTGCAGAGGAGTGTGTAAGGCATCAGTAGCCTTATGAAGTCCTGAATTCACATGTACATGAGCCTATGCCAAACCCTAATGATTGTGCAAACCCTAGCATCCACGAAGATTCTGCTCCCACTCCTGCGCAAAGTCCTGGTTCTCCCATGCATTCCAAGCGAAGGAGGAAATCCCTAAACCTTTCCTCGGGAATGCCAAACCATAATGAAAAATCCTGCAGATAGATGAGCAAGAATCCAAATGTTATGGTTACAAGTATATTTACTAGGGGCATGGCATCCAAAGCCAATTCTATTTAGTCTGCTGTGAAGAATGATAGCGACATAGAAACAGTGGTATTAGATGATGAATAGAATGGGCCTGTCTCGCATGAGGGTCCTAATATGGATCCCAAATCTATCAGTCGCCTGATAGAACACAGTTATTATGTTTCTGATAAGAATCCCCAAATTGACTCTGTGCTCGATCCTCCAATTAAGGGAAAATCTATTGAAGGGAATCTACCTGCTCCTTATCGAATTGGTGAAGCAATTCACCCACTATTCATTAATTGTTTGCTTGACAAGATACGTGGAATGGAGGTAGAAATAATAGAGATGGTGGCATGTAGTGATGCTGTGAAAGCTGAAAATGTGAAGTTGCAGTAGAGATCCGATTCAGCTGATAAATGCATCTTGCGTCTGAAGAGACATAAGAACAAGTTAATTCGGAGAGTTATGAGACTGCAACATGAGAATCGTAAAAATGAGGAAAGAGTACGTGAGCTAAACGCTCAGGTCACTTTGATGTAGCTTAAAGGTCACTCATAGGTTCCATTTTCACAAAATCCGGCGACTGGTGTGAATATACAGGTTTTCAATACTCCTGTTAAATCATAGTATTTTGGGGATACCCACTTCTATACATATGTCTAAAAGTATTTCAGGTTTGAAATTTGTTAGTAAAAGCAGCAAATGATAATGAAGTGATTTTTGTTTTCCAGGTATTATTTTAAGTTAGTTGGTGGATTATGACATTTAGTTTATTTACCCTCATGTTTGTACTAATTCCTACTGTGTGATTTTGCAGATGATTTGCTTGGTTTTCCAGATGCGATGTTCCTGGATTTTGGTGATCACTTGTTTTTAGGATGATCTCCGAAGAATTATAAATTAATTAGTCGAAATCATTTTCAATTATGGACATGTTTTCTCCCATGTGTCACTCAATTACTAGTGTCTTTATCGTTCTATGATTTAGCACTATAGTTCGAATCTTTTCAAGTTTGGGACATCACAACGTATATAGAAAATGACAATTTCATTTGTCATTTTACTATTTTTGAATGAAATTGGTTAATATTATGATGATGTAGTTTCTTGTTTTCTAGAACTATCTCTATATGAGATTGAATGTATTTAGGGAGACATGGTTTTACTGTAAAGGGGGGTCGATGGTTTGGGAAAGAGACAAAAAACAGGATCACTTTACCATTTCCTGTAGCTAAAGACAATTTCTTGTTAGCATTTGCAACATCTTTTGACTGGTGATATTTATAAATATATTTGCAGTATTTTTACTATGGAAATGTATTTATAGTATCGTATGATCTTGTTATTTCTTTTCGCAGTCTTTATGTTTTGTTATATTTTCTTTAAAGAAATGTGCAAATGCATCATGTTTAACTGTCGATTTATGCTGGTTTAACTTGTAAATTCATGTCATATAGTAAATTTGATGCTATCCTTATAATGTATATGATATACTTGTTCTGTGTGTTGTCTTGTTTAAATCTCAGAATTTCTTCTAAAGTTTTCAGGATTCTCAGCACATTATCATTATTTGCAAGTTGATTCCAAGGTTAAATAATATCATGCTCCTGATCAGGATAGGATACATAGGATATATAAGTGGTAGTTTTTATTTAATTTATAGAAACTATATTCAATCAAATTTTTACACTTACACTCTGCCAAGTTACCTTTCAGTCTTGTTATGAATGTACATGTGTCTATAGTGTAATTTATGTAATTGGTTTGAATTTGTTAATATTTTCTTAACTATTGATTTTTGCACTCATAGGTTAATTGGTTTAACTAGGTTAATTTTGAGTTATCAGTTGTGTAAAATATCAACTAACTTAGTAATTATCTTTAACAATTTTCTTTGTATATTCGTAGGTGTAGTATAGATTTAGTTAACAAACATTAACTTCATTTTTCCTTTGAGTCTTCCTCTTGTAGCTGGGAGTAATTTAGGGAAGGCAATGTGGCCTTAATCCCATCAGAGATAGCTACCTAACGACCGAGAGAAGCTTTGAAATCTTTTGGATTGGGTTGTCTCTTAGTTGACTATTGTGCCAATTTGGCACGTCAACATCCATGTAGCATCATCACTAGGGAATCATCAATGACAATCTAGGTTGTAGTGCTTAGGACCAAATAATTCAATCTCGGTCACATACACTCCCATGATGAGATTGTGATGTAGGTGGTATCTCGTGCAAAATGGGGGGAAACACCTATTATTAAACTTGTCATAATTGAAACATAATTCAAGATGTAAAAATCCTTGCATGATAGAAATGGAGCTTGGGGATCATGAAAACCATGCTTGTCATGAAATATATTATCCCAAAAAATGCTTCATGGATGGGTGTACCAAAAGCTTCAGTTACAAAGATCACTTCCATGAATTGAAAAGTGATGAACATCTCTATGGTAATGAGCATTCTTGTTATAATAAATGTGAAGTGGATGGAATTTGTGAAATTTTCACTAAACTTGTACGACATACATGTTCATTTAAGGGAAGAAGAGGTTCCGTATAGTATGAACACGTCTTTAAACACAATGGTATACAAAAGGATTGTTGCATTTCCATTCCACCTTTTAAAATATGTCATGATGATGTTCATTTTGAAACACTAAATCGATATGTTGTGACTTAGATTTCAATCTTGTGTCTATTCTTGTTAATTACCCATCAATCATTTTAGTTTGCATAATACATCTCATGGGAGCATGAGGAGTGTAAAATTTGCATTATATTAGGAACTTTTTTATATGTAGGGTAGGAAATATACTTGTGGGAAATATGATATGGAAGATATGTATAACATGCATTGTAAAGCACAAGTTTAGGGACACATCCATTTGATTTACTGTCCTATTAATTCTAATTGCACAAGTCACATCTATGATGGATCTCTATACTCTTAGTGTTTAGTCTAACTTAATTATAAAAACTAGTTGATGTTAGAGTGTTTGTATGTGAGATCATTGTTTCCCTTCTCCCAAGTGTGAGATCCTCATCATAGTCACTAATATCACTATATCTATTTCTAACATGATGTTTCTCCTCTTTACCATAAAAATTAATTGTTTAAATCTACTTGTATTATTGTCATTATGTTTTGATTTGACCTCCTCATCACTCTTAGAGTTCAGTCTAACTAAATCATAAAAACTAGTTTATGGTTGATTGTTTGTATGTGAGATCATCTGTTCTCTAAGGTGTGATTTCCTCATCACAGTCAGTAACATCACTACCTTTCCTATTGACATGATGATTCTCTTATTTTCATCTAATTTTTATTTCTCTTCCCTTGTAATGTTTTCAAGCAATGCAATAGGTGTTGTATTTTCAGGGTTACTTGTATGAGAAGGTTGCTTATAAGGGTCCATCCTACTTGTCCTTTCTACATGTAATTGGTACTCATTGTCAGTATTTTCTCTTCCTTTCTCTTGATTTCCATATCAATTTCCACTTTCCCAAGACACTGTATTCTCTCATGAGTTTCAAGATACTCCCCTAATATAACTCATTACAGTCAAAGCTTTGTTCTTCACTATGTACAAATTAATGGAAAAACTATATTTTCTAGTTATCCTTGAGTTACTTAAATCTTTAATCTCCTCTTCTCTACAACTTGAGATAAACATAGTAACCCAGGCTCGTGTTGAACCTTCCTTAAGAAATATTTTAGGATTTGAAAGTTCAACAACAGAATTTGCATCTTTGCATGCTTTCTATTTAGAATAAGCAATTTCTTGAGAAATAGAATCTCCATCTTTGAAACTCATATTCCACTCTTTTGTAAAACCCAAGGACATATAATAGGAATATTAAAAAAACAATTTACTTGGTTGGTAGGAATGTGAAGTAGATCACAATTATTATGGATAACTCTAAAAGTCCCAACTATCCATCCATGTTGTGATCTTGACATACCAATTTTATCTCAATTTTTTCTACTTTAAAAGTAGAAAACCACATGTAAAATTAGAAAACCAAACAAATTATATAGATGAAATAAATTATGTATTGATTAATATATAAAATAAAAAAATAAAATTTATACATTACAATTATGAAATGATGTAGGGATATGCTCATGTTCCCATGATGTGAATCGACTATTATGATTCCTTTTAACATACAGATCCAACATCATGTAAACAAATTACATCTTGCAAACTATTTAATTAATGAATATCATTTGTAAGAACTCTCTAAGACAAATCATAACAAATTATCCTACTAATTCAGATGTTACGTCATCATATGTCTATAATATATTAATGTTATAAGAATCTTCCATATTATAGCATATTTATTTTACTTTGAAAATATTTTGTAACTCAACCATTAAGATTAAATAATGAAATCAAACATAATTTTAAATGGTTGATACTAGAAGGATTCAAAGCTGACTACTATGTAAAAGTGGTAATGCATCACTTAAACAACAAGCATAAGTAGAATATTGAACAAAGAGTTTACCTGGGTGGTAGGTAATATTGGAGACATTTACCCACCATGCACACTTAATTTAGTCAATTTGGCCTTGTTAAAGCACTATCCTAAGTTTTATTGACTTAATCGGCATCATATGAGCACACTATGACATCAACATGAGCCCACCCATGCCTACCTTCAGTTAAGGAGGCCAACTAAGCCTTCTCCTTCATTTGGGGAGGCTAACTGGGCTTCCTCCTTCAAACAAGGAGCACTCCGGGAGTGATCTAAGTGTCATAAATGCAGCTAATTGCTAAATGATGGTTACAATTAGTTAAGCTGAGTGGTGAAGGAACCTCCATTGATTATATTGATTATTTTTATTAATATTTATGAACTGGAGTCAACATGGGCACCTCCAACCACCTCTAATGACCAGTTTGATTTCAGTTAACCTCATCGGGGCTCATTGGAGTTAATGATGTACTACCACTTGTTGGTTGGCATGCAGTGACATGTGTCTGAGCTACTTTCACTTAGACTCAGTCATCCATTGCACTTTGTCTTCAGTTAAGACTCAGTTGATTCAATCAGCACTTGATCAGTTAGTTAACTTAGTATTTTACTGTGGCTTACAGTTAGTTAAGCTACACCCATTCATTCAATTCAAATGACCTCCTTGGGAATTCGAATTGTCTTGTAATTCATGCACCTTACATGATCATCGTATTGCATTATTCATTCTTTACTAATTATATAGAGCCGCTACTTCCATTGCAGCACCATTATGCCAATTTTATGCTTAATTGTCTGAAATCTTTGTGAGATTGTGTGTTTAGTCCCTATATCACTGTGAGAGATTAATATGGTATTAGATATCATGGTGGGACAAAGATCAGATCTCTCAAAAACATGGTTTTTGATAGATCTTGCATGAAAAATTGAGCAAAAGCTCAAAATTCTAGCACTACACCAGAAGCCAAGGCTTACCACTTAATACCCAAAGTAAAGAAATTGTTGATCAATCTTGTTTGATCAATTATGCTGGGTATGATGAAATCGTAAAATGTGCAGGATGTACGACCTTATGGTCCCCCTTCTATTGTGATTTGCAGGTTTTAACAGGTGAAAAGTATTTGCTACAGTAGTTTGAGATGGCTTGTTCTGTTGAACTTTTGACTCCATTCAATTTCCACTCATGGAAAGGAGATAGGGAGATCTAGCTACATGCCAGAGGAATCTACTGAGTCACTATGGACACTGAAGAAGATCCTACTCATGTGATAGACTAATCCATATTCTTGAACAAGAGAAATGAAGCATTCGGATTCTTGTGCCTCTCTATTTCATGAGATCTTCTTTTCCATCTCTCGTGATTGAAGAATACAAAGGAAATTTGGGACAAATTGAACACCCTGTATGAAAAATAGGATGATTTGATAGTTTACCAGCTCGAAAACAAGTTGATGTCTCTCCAACCTTCAAATTTTGAGACCTTAAATGATTTTTTCACAAAGTTCAAGCATATTGTCTTACTGTTGAAGCAATGTAAGGTGGAGAAGTAGGATGACCATATCATCCTTGCCATTCTCTCCAAACTTGGAGCTGATTATTCAATGTTTTTCTCTACATTCTGTGTGGGGAATCTCACAACCCCTGGATGGAAGATGCCTTCACTCAATTCCTTCATTGAGTCCTGTTGTGCCCCTGCTCAACAGCCTTTAAAAACATATTTCATCAAAGAAAATCCCATTTTGTTTTGATGAAATGTTCAAATTTTAAAGGGACAAATCCAATGAATTTCTAGCTACTGAAAGGGTGGCCTTCATTGAGCTACTAATTCTGTGAAATTCCATATTTTTAAACAACCTTTGTGAACTATGTTAGATTAGCGAAATCACTACTATGAAGTTATTATTTTGGGTGGATGAGTATTAATGATTCTTATATCTGTTTTGGTCAGCCTAGTCTTGCATCTTATCCAAGGAATTACAAATCTATTTTATTGATTGATTTCGTTACTATAACTATTTACAAGCTCACGATATTGCAATAGTTGATGTTGGTATGGTGTGGCACATTATTATCGATTTTATTTGTGAGTTGATTAATGATTATCAATGGTCAGTTCGCTATGACTTTGGTAAAAACCTAGAGCACGAAATCCAAATGTTTTACGTGCTATATCCGCCATATCCTAAGTTCACAAACCATGGTTGATATTACCACAAATGTTCATGCTGATCATTATTATATCATCTGAACTGCAAAGTCTAGTTTGACGTGATGGTTTGTAATTATGTTCTATTGTCGGCCACCTTTGAAGGGTAAGTCGAATCTATGGTAGGGGGATATGTATTATGGTTCATCGTCAGATCAAATTATGTCGTAGCCTCCATCCTGATCCACCTGTTGCGAAATCGATATGCTATCATGACACTAGTACTGAACCCTTTCCATCACATTTAAGTCTCGGTACTTATCTTCCATCGTGGATGCTTGTCAATGGAACACTTGTTATGTGTATAGCGAAGGGTCTCGTATCATTAATTCCAGCTAAATAATGATAACATAAGTTATCTGGAGTCTTCGACCGTCATTCCTCATTAATCGATGACCTCTTTGAGCGATAATTCTTTCGTCTATGTCGAACTTGCAGGGGTATAGTCTGCGTTTATGCATGGCTTATTTGGCTTATCATAAGGTGAAATTTCATTACCTTTTCTTGCTCAGTCTTTACCTGGAGTGCTCATTCTCTAATTTGTTGTCTGGTGCCAAGCTATGGTATTTGTTTTGTGTGCGGTTACATGCCTTGACCCAGTCAGTGATGGCACCAGTAGTAAGGGTTGAGCCCTGTGAAATGACATTGCTGGATTTGAACCCTCAGTTGTCAGCAAAGGTTCAAGCTATTGGGTGGATGCTGTTCATAAGTAAATTCTCAGATTCGAACCCCGAATTCACAAGGGTTTTCGTTCTCTCTCTGGTTTATTTTCAGGGTGAAGTAGGTGACCTCCATTTTCGGGAAGACGAGCGATCAGTGGCGGTAGCCACTGGTCTATCACTGACCGGTGAGAGATGGTTTAAATACAAGAAGATGGACATTACTGAGTGGTGCCAGTTGCTAAAGAACCCTGGTCAAGAAGTATCATTTTGCAGTGGAGTAGCTCGTAAGTACTTCAAAAAGGAGTGGCATCCTGTTCTCGACTTGATCCACCAATACCTGACTTGTGAAGGCCACTTATCTTCAGCCTACGTCTATCATCTCAGGCTCATGTCTGCATTTATAGGGTTTCCTTTGAACTTACCTTACTATCTATTGCAAAGTATGTTTAATATGTCTGCTGCCATTAAAAAGGGTCCTAAGAATGTTAGTCATAGTCTCTTTCACCATGGCTTAGTCCGCATGTTAATCGATAAGGAGCTTCAGAAGTCGAATCGGTCCTGGGATGAGTTCGTCGAGTCCAATGGCTTTTCCTCTTTCTGCCATTGCCAGTTTGAAAACCCTAAGGATTGCAACAAGCATAAAGGACCTAGTATAGTGTCAGTCCCTTCTTCACGTAAACCCCTATCTAACCTTGGCCGTACGAGTCCTGAACCTTGCAAATATCCTGTGTCTAACCTACCGAGAAGCGTTGATACTCCTCTGGTTTCTAAGCGTGTGAGGAGGTCTGCATCTCTGTCACCGATTACGGCACAAAACAATATAGATAAAATTTGCAATCGTGGAAAAAATGGACCGAAAGCCAAGTTGGTAGGTAGGTTCACCAGGAGCATGGCAAAAGGCAGTGCTGTTAAAACCCCCGTGACAGACAATGTTCAGGTTGAGAATGTGGTCTTAGATGATGAGGAGACGAATATCTCTCTTCCTGTTAACAATAATATTGTTCATCCTGAGTTCATTTCGAACCATGTTGATGAGAGTCCTCCTTTGATTGGTAAAGACACTCATGTGTGTGAAAGAGACGCCCGAGAGGAGCATGTTATTGATCGTCCATTTAAAGCGAAGTCTGTAGAGACAAGCTCGCCTGTTCTTCATGAAGTCGGGGAAATGATGCATCCTCTGTTCATTAATTGTCTTTTAGACAAAATACCTAAGATGGAAGAGAGGATGAATGAAGTTGTAGCCAATCGTGATTCGATGGAGGCCGATAATCTGAAGTTAAAAGAGAAAGTGGATTTGAGTGACAAGCGTCTTGTACGTCTGAAAAACCATAAGAACAAACTGATTAGAAGAGTTCTTAAGTTACAGAGTGAGAATGATAAGAATGAGGAAAAGATTCGGGAGCTTAATGCTCAGGTTGCGCTTATGCAGTTTAGGGGGCAATCGCCGAGTCAGTCGAGTGGTGTGAATATCCAAGTTTTCAATGCGCCTGTAAATTTGTGATGTCTTTGGGTGTATTTGCTATCAGTTGCATATTTTGAAGTTTTGATGGATTGACAATCAGGTTACCTTTGTACAGGTACTGATTTGTTTTATTTCTGTTTATTATATAGCATTTGTCATTTCAATTTCTATTGTGTGTTGATTTTATTATTTGTTATTTGGTTTATTGCAGGTGATTTGGTTGCTTTTTGTGCTCAGATTTCAATGACTGTCTATTTTTGGATGACTTCCCACATGATCAGAAACAAAATGACTATCAAAATTTCCAGGTGTTGTTTCGTTGTTGAGATTTTCGATTTTCATGGATCGAATCTTTACAATTTCTTGGCGTTTTTACTTATATGGAAAAATGACATGTCTTACTTGTCATTTTTAAGGGAAATTGGTTAGATGGTTCGATCTTGGCTATCTCTAGTTTTTAGGACTATTTATTTTTTAATATTATGTGTATTTAAACAGAGATAGCATGTGGGCATGGGGGTCGATAGTTTGGGGGAACAGAGATAACAAGACTGCGGTTTGATCTTTTGTAACTGGAGATAGCTTCCTGTCAGCAGATACAATCTTAAACTGGTGATAAATTATATATATGTTTACGGTTTTATGCTTAACACATGTGTATGCTATCCTTAGTCTTGTTGCCGTGTTTCTATATTATGCATGTTTATCATAATCTCTTTTATGAAATTGTGCAAATGTATTATGTTTTGGCTATTGACTTGTGCTAATATTGATCTGTTAATTAATACCATGTTGTAAATTGGTGACTGCCATCATTATATACGTGGTTTACCCGTCTATTGCATGATCTTTGGTGATTTCTAAATTTATTTGGAACATCTTCAAGATTATTGATAGTCCTGTTAGCAGATCTGATTTTTAGTATCCATATTCCTCCTGATCAGGATAGTACGTAGATTAGGATATTTTGTTTTTATTTTTCTGTTTATTATCTTGTTAAAAAATCTATTGGAAACAGATGTTTATATTCATGTTATATACTGGTTATTCTTTTCATTATTGATTATGTACAGATGTAAATGATGTATCTTTGTTAATTATCAAGCTTGTTAACAATTATTTATTTTTCTATATTTATAAACTGATTTAACTTAGTTGATTAAAATTGTAATTAATAACATTTATTAATTTGTACAAATATAGATACGTACCTGATAAATAACCAGTAGTTTTAGATCTTTCTATTATATTTTTATGCAGTTAAACCTTCAGGCTAACAGAGCCTTTAAACTTGTCAGGAACAACCATCCCAAATAGCTTGGAGCCTGCCTTAAGGATCCCGGTCTGGGTTGTCTCCCCCGTTGAGTGCATAGTCATCTACGCCCATCAACAATCGCGCTAGAAGGAGGGCCAGCCTAGGCAAATGGCTGATGAAGACAACCCTGTAAACAAATTTAATCAACCTATCACCCCTCAAATACAGTCAACTGTACAACCATGCTCTCACCATTCATCACAAGTGAATGAAACCCCAGTGAGTGACTCTGTTCGAAATCTGATCTCTCAGTTCAATTCTCCCGGTATTCACCTACCTGAAGAAATCGACCAGTACGAGCAAGCCATAAATGAATCTCGTAGAATTTTAACAAGGGCTTATTCAAATCTCACTGGGCGCCAGCCCATTGAACTACCTCTTC
Organism: Pseudotsuga menziesii; assembly: GCA_001517045.1. Classification (NCBI taxonomy): domain Eukaryota; kingdom Viridiplantae; phylum Streptophyta; class Pinopsida; order Pinales; family Pinaceae; genus Pseudotsuga; species Pseudotsuga menziesii. The sequence continues at coordinate 185,440 of LPNX010500543.1, read as the reverse complement.
CGCAGATTACCCGTCCTCGTACTCGTCATCCTGAATCTGTTTCGGGAGAACAAGAGCATTATTTAGGTTCCCTTCCCGATCTTCACATACAACAATCTCTAACAGGCACCAACCAGCCTTCCTCTTCTTCAGGACCACCGGCTTCAGGAGGATCTGGTCAACCACCATCACCGCCTCGTTCGCCTCCTCGTGTTCTTCAAACACCACCTTCACCGCCTCCAACTCCAAGGAACATGGCAGGTGCAAACCCCCCAAACCCCAATGTTAATATGCCATGGTTAGCTCAGGATGCAGTGGCTGTCCCAGACGTTCAACACCCTTTACCTAAACATCCTGAGAAATTACTGCCTAAGTTCAACCCTTATTTGAAAGAGCCAGCGGAAGATCATGTCAAGAATTTTATGTTGGCATTTCAAGTCCTGGATGTTGAACATGAAGATGTGGTCTATCGGATTTTCCCTTATACATTTGAGGGAAAAGCATCGACATGGTATTTTTCACTTACAGCTGGTTCCATTACCAGCTGGAACGAATTCGACCTTGCTTTCATGAACAAGTTTGGAGATGACAAGACTCCAGCTGCCTTGGTATTAGAATTGTCTAGAATTCACATGGAAACCAAGGAAAAGGTCAAATATTTCAACCAGCGATTCCTTACTCTAAGAAATAGGATCCCTGCTGCTTCACGACCAGCTGAGGATGTCACCGTTGAATTTTACACTTCAGCCTTGCTTGTGTCAATGGCAATGTTTGTAAGACAAAAGGATAAACTTACCCTCGTTGAAAACTTTGAAGAAGTAATTAAGGTTGAGAAAGATATGTCTGCCATAAAGACAAATCCTGGAGTAGACACAGATGCTGCATCTTCTTCTCGTAATAAGACTGACAGTCCTACCAAGAACACAAACCTTGAGAAAAAAGGTCAGGATTCATTAGACATAGATAGCCTACAGAGAGTTATTAAAAAACTATCTAATGAAATTATTGATTTAAAGAAAGGCACTTCTGAAAACACTCCTCCTAAAGAACCACCTAGGCAACCTTTTAGAAGGCCTTTCCCGAATACAGCTCCTAGACAAACTTCACTGGTTGAAGCTAATAGTGTTGAAGAAATTAACAGTTTCCTCAAACTGCTAGTTTCAGGTCTAGAAACATCATCTGAAAACGAAACTCAATCTTCAGGACAGAGTTCTGAAGGCACCCAAGATAAAGATAATGACACAGAAGATAAACCTCCTCAAGTTATCAGTCGTTTCTGGGATATTTCAGAATTGACTGATGACGAAGATGTAGGTGTTGTCAATGTAAACCAGCATCAGTATAACACTAGAAGAAAGAAATATCAACCCCTAGGGGATCCTTCTACAACTGCTACAGATAATAGTTCAGCTGCACAAACAAAAAATCAACCTACAAATAGTAAATCTACACCATCTCTTGATCTAGAATATGATCTGATTGAAGATTTAAAGAAAATCAGGGCAAATATCTCCATCTATGAACTACTTAAGTTACCAGTGATTAGGGATAAAATGATGCAAGGGGTCTCTCCAACTAAAAGTAGAAAAAATCCTTCAAGTCAAAACAGCCCTGCTAACACTAAAGATAACCCAACAAAATCTTCAGTCAATGCATCATCCATAGGCAAGAAATCTGATTCTTCAACTCCACCTTTTTTACTTACGTTTGAAATATGCAATCGTAAAGTACATAACTGCATGATAGACTCAGGGGCCTCCAAGAATGTAATGCTTTACTCTGTATGTAAAAAACTTAATGCTGTCCCTGTTCCTTGTGATACAAGTATTGTATAGCTTGATCGTTCAAATGTAAAAGTAATAGGTAAGTTGAAAGAGGTGCTGATAAGGTTAGCCTCGAATCCCCAAGTCCATTTTATTATTGATATAATCGTAGCAGACATCCCACAAGCATATGGTCTATTTCTCAGCAGAGATTGGTCTGAGAAACTGAAGGGATATTTTTCTACTGATTGGTCACACTTATGGATATCTCATAATGGTCACCCTAATAAAATCAGAATTGATCGGGAACGCTACATGAAACATACCGTCAACGAATTGGATGATTCAAATGAACTAGTATTATTCACCGATACCATAATGGGAAACTATATGGAAGATTCTTTCTTTGGGGATTTTGAAGCTGAAACTTCATCAATAACAGGTGCAGAACAGCAGTCTGAAATTTGCCATTTTTTCGCAAATTACAGATGAAATTCCAGCCCCAAATGCGGCACACTTAGATCTGAACAATGGTCTTTGGTATTTATATTTCAACGGATCTAAGTCGAAAGAAGGGGCTGGTGCAGGTTGCTTGCTGATAGACCCCTATGGGAAAAGATATTTCATTGCCTGCAGGTTAGAATTCGAATGCACCAACAACGTGGTTGAATACGAAGCTCTGATTCAAGGGCTGAAAAAAGCAATTGACCTGGGAGCCAAAGCTTTGGTAGTGTTAGGGGACTCTGAGATAATTGTCAGATAGGTACGTAACACCATACACTGCATTGCTGGGCACCTGAGAAACTATCAGGCAAAGGTATGGAATTTACTATCATCATTTGAAGCATTTAACATAAGTTCCATCCCTCGTTATCTAAATCAGGAAGCTAATCTTTTAGCTAATGTTGCTTCAAGATTAATTCCATCCGAAAGAATGCTTACTGATTCTTTCTCGGTTGAATTGCTTTTCATACCTTCTATACCTGACAACATAGCAAATTGGAGAGTCTTCGACAACGACGAGTAGTTGACCGATTTTCTGACTTTGAAGGATACTTTTAAGGATGCGGTCATTGACGAAATGAATCACGATGAGGATCTATATAATTTTGTGGTAATCCATAAGCCTTGCTCCATTTAGAAATCTCTCAATCAAGTTAGTGCTCTTCCCATATCAGTAATCAAACTTGAGAAATTCTATGACTTAAAGGATAAATTTAAAGCTGCAAGGAATTGTAAAACTAACAGCTCCATCATGCAATCTGACATTGTAAATCTAGGAACTGAGCACAACCGTCAATGTGTAAATCTGGGCAGTACATGTACTTCCCAGGAAAAGACAGCCTGCATTAAACTCTTCAATGAGTTTAAATACATATTTGCATTGACATATGACGACCTGAAAACATTTGACCCTAATATAATGCAACATGTCATTCCTATGAAACCAGAGGCTAAGCCTTTTCAACAAAAATTGAGGAAAATGCATCCCAGCCTAGAACCAGCTGTCAAGAAGGAGCTGAATAAACTCCTTGCCGCCAGAATAATTTTCTCGGTCCGGCATGCACAGTGGGTAGAAAATCTTGTACCCATGAGGAAGAAAAATGGTGACATCAGGTTATGTGTCGACTTCCGAAACCTAAATAAGGTTTCAGATAAGGAAAATTATCCTGTTCCTCCAATGGAGAAAATCTTGCAACAGGTCTCCAGATCTGAAATGTTTTCACTACTAGATGGTTTTTCAGGGTACAACCAAGTGTTGGTATCCAAAGTTGACCAGTTGAAAACAACTTTTAGGACTCCTTGGGGAACCTATGCGTATAGGAAGATGCCATTTGGTCTCATAAATGCCGGAGCAACATTTCAGAGGGCAATGTATATCACCTTCAGAGGTCTGATCGATAAGTTTGCTGTTATTTATATTGATGATATTACCGTCTTTTCAAAAAACAAAACTGATCATTTAACTCATCTCAGGAGAGTTTTTGAGCGTTGCAGGAAGTATGGGATTTCTCTAAATCCTAAGAAATCTATCTTTTCAGTCACAGAAGGTAAGTTGCTGGGTTTTGTTGTTTCTAAACAAGGAATCAATATTGACCCAGAACGTACCCATGCTATATCACAGATTTCGATGCCTCACTCAAAAAATTCTATGCAGTCATTTCTTGGAAAGATAATTTTGTTTCTAGATTTATTCCTGGGTTCATGGAAATTGTTAGTTCGCTTCAGAAAATGATAAAAAAAGATGATGATTTTAAATGGTCTACTGATGAGAAGCAATATTTTCATGACATCTTAAAAGCTATTGCTGAAGCTCCTACTCTAACTAGCCCAGATTTTTCCAAACCTTTCATTTTGTATATGTTTGCTTCTGATCCTTCTTATGCTGCTGTTCTGACATAGAAAAACCAGGAAAATAATGAAGCTCCTATCTCTTTTCTGAGTTCTGGTTTGAATGGGGCAGAATTAAATTACCCAGAAGTAGACAAGCAAGCTTTTGTTGTTTTCAAATCTGTTAAACATTTCAGGCCTTACTTGCTGAAGTCCCACACCAAAGTCGTTGTACCATATTCTGCATTTAGAAATCTCTTGGTACAAAAGGATCTTGGTGAAAAAAGAGCACATTGGGTTACAGCACTTCAGGAATATGACCTGGAAATAAAACCTTTAAAGATTGTCAGGGGACAAGGACTCTGCAAGTTAGCAACTGGGTCTACGGACAGTTCTGAAACAGATCTGTACTTCTTTAGCAAACCTTATTTATTTGAAAGGGAAGTTTTTCTGATCTCCACTCCTCCTGATTCTTGGTATGACGATATTAAGTTCTTCTTATTGCATGGGAACGCCCCTGAACATTTAGACCCACATCATAAGAGGGCTTTGAGATTGAAATATGCACCTTATCAGCTTATTGATAACATTTTGTTTAGAAATAATTTCGAAGGAGTTCTCCTTCGTTGTCTAGAAAGAAATGAGGCTGATTATGTGTTATCTCAACTACATGCAGGACCAGCCAGAGGACACTTTAGCGGAGAAACCACTGCACATAAGATACTTAAAGCTAGCTACTACTGGCCCACTTTGTTCAAAGATGCATATGCTTTTGCCAGGAAGTGCCAAGAGTGTCAGAGAGCAGGAGGTAGACTGAAGAAGGAAGCGTTACCCCTCCAACCGGTTATTATCGAAGTCCCATTTCAGCAATGGGGTCTGGATATTGTTGGCCCAATCACACCAACTTCTTCACAGCAACATAAATACATTTTGACAGCCACATACTAATTCACCAGATGGGTTGAAGCCATCCCTTTGTGAGTAGTTAATTCAGAACAGGTGATATCTTTCCTTGATTCTTTTATTATCACTAGATTCGGTGTTCCTGAATCTCTGATTTTTGACAATGCAACTTATTTCTCCTCTGTTAAATTAACTGAATATGCATTGGAAAAGGGAATAAAATTAAAGTATTCAGCTAATTATTATTCCCAGGGCAATGGGTTAGCTGAATATTCTAATAAAAATTTAATCAAGATTCAGAAACGTACGGTGGTAAATCATCACAGGAATTGGCATAACGCCTTACCGGATGCCTTGTGGGATGACAGAGTGACTCCCAAAGCTGCTATAGGAAACTCTCTCTTTTTCCTGGTATATGGCAAGGAAGCTATTTTTCCTCCTCATTTGTTCTTACCCTCTTTACATCTTTCCCAGTCAGTGCAGGAGACACCATGTTCTTCCATGGAGCATCGAATCAACACCTTGCATAAACTGGAGGAAGATAGGGAGTTGGCTAGGAAAAAGTTTGAAAAACACCAGCAGACCGTGAAGCGTTGATTTGACCTCAGAAAGTGAGTCAGTCGGGATTTGGAAGTAGGTGACTTAGTCCTGAAATGGGACAAGGAACATGAAGATAAAGGAAAACATACAAAGTTCCAATGCCTGTGGATGGGACCATTTATTATTACAGAAAAAATTGGTCCTAACACTTTCAGGTTGTAAACGTTGGAAGGTGACATTGACAACCTTCCAGTAAATGGTCACCTGATTAAGAGATATTTTTGTTGATTCCCCCCAAGGGATTATCCTGTATATACCTGTGTGGTGTGCTTGCTTGATGGATTCTATTTTATTTTCCTTTTGATTTATTTGCTGTTTTATTTGTGAGCTGTGAACCTGATAAATTTATCAAACCTCAAACTGATGACTGATTTCAAGATCTGTAATTGATCTATAAATCGTGCACGAAGACATTACTATCCTGGAAACTGTCATTCTGTTTTACTTCTTGAACAGAGAATGGTGTTTTCATCGTTCTAGATTTTACCAAAAAGTATTAAACCATGTTAATATTAATTAATTATATCAGTCTCTGCAAAGATTTTCGCAAAGGGATTAAGGTAGTACTTGGTAAGGTTATCTATTTAAATCTTTTACGCCATCCCTTCTCATAAAGAGGATCAGATTTGACTGCCTATCTACTAATATGATCTCATTTGGGATTAAATAATAATTACGTTCTGGACAAGGATGGACTAGAACATTTGCAAAAAAAATCTGAAGGACAGAAGGTCTCATAACGATCTAATCTGCTCAGGATCATAAGCTTGCATCCAGTAACATTGTCGTCTCCGGTCACCAAGCCTGGGCAATGACCCTTGGACAAAAAACTCTGAGGGGTGAAAGGTCTCATCACCAGCTGGTTCATTTTACTGTAATGCAGATTGGTGACTGACATGGTTATTATCTGGTTACCAAGCCTAAACCATGGCCTTCGTGAGTAATAAAATTAAAAGAAGATAATGGTGACAGTTCACCCCGACCAGAATTGTATATTTATAACTAGCAGATGGGATACTGGCATTCTGTGGGTTCTGAAGAAACCCTGCCGAGGCTATGGATGCCTGCTGACAGCAGAGCCATGCTTGTGGTATTGAGATTTTATTCTTTAATACTAAGCCATTTTACTGTTTTACTCTTTAAGGACTGATTTTTGTTAGAAACCTGATATTTATCAAATGAACGACTGAAACTGTAATTTTCTGGTAATTTTTAGAACTGTGAAAAACGTGAATCTGTTTGAGATGTTAAAATAGTGTTCTCCATACGATGGCCCATATTAAGGATTTGATTTCTTTGCTCGCATGATTTCAGGTCAAAGAATAGAGATAATTGTTCCGCCCAGCAAGTCGCCATCTGTTGTGCCCCTGCTCAACAGCCTTTAAAAACATATTTCATCAAACAAAATCCCATTTTGTTTTGATGAAATGTTCAAATTTTAAAGGGACAAATCCAATGAATTTCCAGCTACTGAAAGGGTGGCCTTCGTTGAGCTACTGATTCTGTGAAATTCCATATTTTTAAACAACCTTTGTGAACTATGTTAGATTAGCGAAATAAGTACTATGAAGTTATTATTTTGGGTGGATGAGTATTAATGATTCTTACATATGTTTTGGTCAGCCTAGTTATGCATCTTATCCAAAGCATTACAAATCTATTTTATTGATTGATTTCGTTACTATAACTATTTACAAGTTCACGATATTGCAATAGGTGATGTTGGTATGGTGTGGCACATTATTATCGATTTTATTTGTGAGTTGATTAATGATTATCAATGGTCGGTTTGCTATGACTTTGGTAAAAACCTAGAGCACAAAAGCCAAATGTTTTACGTGCTATATCCGCCATATCCTAAGTTCACAAACCATGGTTGATATTACCACAAATGTTCATGCTGATCATTATTATATCATCTGAATTGCAAAGTCTAGTTCGACGTGATGGTTTGTAATTATGTTCTATTGTCCGCCACTTTTGAAGGGTAAGTTGAATCTATGGTAGGGGGATATGTATTATGGTTCATCGTCAGATCAATTTATGTCGTAGCCTCCATCCTGATCCACCTGTTGCGAAATCGATATGCTATTATGACACTAGTACTGAACCCTGTCCATCACGTTTAATTCTCGGTACTTATCTTCCATCGTGGCTGCCTATCAATGGAACACTTGTTCTGTGTACAGCAAAGGGTCTCGTATCATTAATGCTAGCTAAATAATGATAACATGAGTTATCTGGAGTCTTCGACTGTCATTCCTCATTAATCGATTACCTCTCTAAGCGATAATGCTTTCATCTATGCCGAACTTGCAGAGGTATAGTATGCGTTTATGCATGGCTTATTTGGCTTATCACAAGGTGAAAGTTCATTCCCTGTTCTTGCTCAGTCTTTACCTGGAGTGCTCGTTCTCTAATTTGTTGTCTGGTGCCGAGCTGTGGTATTTGTTTTGTGTGCGGTTACATGCCTTGACGCAGTTAGTGATGGAGCTAGTAGTAAGGGTTGAGCCCTGCGAAATGACATTGCTGGATTCAAACCCTCAGCTGTCGGCAAAGGTTCAAGCTATTGGGTGGATGCCATTCATAAGTAAATTCTCGGATTCAAACCCCGAAGTCACAAGGGTTTTCTCTCTCTCTCTGGTTGATTTTCAGGCTGAAGTAGGTGACCTCTATTTTCGGGTAGACGAGCGATCAGTGGCGGTAGCCACTGGTCTGTCACTGACCGGTGAGAGATGGTTTAAATACAAGAAGATGGACATTACTGAGTGGTGCCATTTGCTAAAGAACCCTGGTCAAGAAGTATCATTTCGCAGTGGAGTAGCTCGTAAGTACTTCAAAAAGGAGTGGCATCCTATTCTCGACTTGATCCATCGATACCTGACTTGTGAAGGCCGCTTGTCTTCAGCGTACGTCTATCATCTAGGGCTCATATCTGCATTTATAGGTTTTCCTTTGAACTTACCTTACTATCTATTGCAAAGTCTGTTTAAGATATCTGCTGCCATTAAAAAGGGTCCTAAGAATGTTAGTCATAGTCTCTTTCACCATGGATTAGTCCGCATGTTAATTGATAAGGAGCTTCAGAAGTCGAATCAGTCCTGGGATGAGTTCGTCGAGTCCAATGGATTTTCCTCTTTCTGCCATTGCCAGTTTGAAAAACCTGAGGATTGCAACAAGCATAAAGGACCTAGTCCAGTGTCAGTCCCTTCTTCACATAAACCCCTGTCTAACCCTAGCTGTACGAGTCCTGAACCTTGCAAAGATCATGTGTCTAACCTACCAAGAAGCGTTGATACTCCTATGGTTTCTAAGCGTGTGAGGAGGTCTGCATCTCTGTCACCGATTACGCCACAAAACAATACAGATAAAATTTGCAATCGTGGACGAAACGGACTGAAAGCCAAGTTGGTAGGTAGGTTCACTAGGAGCATGGCAAAAGGCAGTGCTGTTAAAACCCCCATGACATACAATGTTCAGGTTGAGACTGTGGTCTTAGATGATGAGGAGATTAATATCTCTCTGCCTATTAACGATAATATTGTTCATCCTGAGTTCGTTTCGAACCATGTTGATGAGAGTCCTCCTGTGATTGGTAAAGACACTCCTATGTGTGAAAGAGACGCACGAGAGGAGCATCTTATTGATCATCCATTTAAAGTGAAGTCTGTAGAGACAAGCTCACCTGTTCTTCGTGAAGTTGGGGATATGATGCATCCTCTGTTCATTAATTGTCTTTTAGACAAAATACATAAGATGGAAGAGAGGATGAATGAAGTTGTAGCCAATCGTGATTCGATGGAGGCTGATAATCTAAAGTTAAAAGAGAAAGTGGATTTGAGTGACAAGCATCTTGTACGTCTGAAAAACCATAAGAACAAACTGATTACAAGAGTTCTTAAGTTACAGAGTGAGAATGATAAGAATGAGGAAAATCTTCAGGAGCTTAATGCTCAGGTTGCGCTTATGCAGTTTAGGGGGAAATCGTCGAGTCAGTCGAGTGGTGTGAATATCCAAGTTTTCAATGCGCCTGTAAATTTGTGATGTCTTTGGGTGTATTTGCTATTAGTTACATATTTTGAATTTTTTATGGATTGACGATCAGGTTACCTTTGTACAGGTACTGATTTGTTTTATTTCTGTTTATTATATAGCATTTATCATTTCGATTTCTATTGTCTGATGATTTTATTATTTGTTATTTGGTTTATTGTAGGTGATTTGGTTGTTGTTCGTGCTCAAATTTCGATGATTGTCTATTTTTGGATGATTTCCCACATGATCGAAAACAAAACGACTATCAGAATTTCTAGGTGGTTTTTCGTTGTTGAGATTTTCGATTTTCATGGATCGAATCTTTACAATTTCTTGGCGTTTTTACTTATATGGAAAAATGACATGTCTTACTTGTCATTTTTAAGGGAAATTGGTTAGATGGTTCGATCTTGGCTATCTCTAGTTTTTATAATTGTTTATTTTTGAATATTATGTGTATTTAAACAGAGATAGCATGTGGGCATGGGGGTCGATAGTTTGGGGGAACAGAGATAACAAGACTGTGGTTTGATCTTTTGTAACTGGAGACAGCTTCCTATCAGCAGATACAATCTTAAACTGGTGATAAATTATATATATGTTTACGGTTTTATGCTTAACACATGTGTATGCTATCCTTAGTCTTGTTACTGTTTTTCTATATTATGCATGTTTGTCATAATCTCTTTTATGAAATTGTGCAAATGTATTATGTTTTAACTATTGACTTGTGCTGATATTGATCTGTTAAATAATACCATGTTGTAAATTGGTGACTGCCATCATTATATACGTGGTTTACCCATCTATTTCATAATCTTTGGTGATTTCTAAATTTATTTCGAACATCTTCGAGATTATTGATAGTCCTGTTAGCAGATCTGATTTTCAGTATCCATATTGCTCCTGATTAGGATAGTACGTAGATTAGGATATTTTGTTTTTTTTTTCTGTTTATTATCTTGTTAAAAAATCTATTGGAAACAGATGTTTATATTCATGTTATATACTGGTTATTCTTTTCATTATTGATTATGTACAGATGTAAATAATGTATCTTTGTTAATAATCAAGCTTGTTAACAGTTATTTATTTTTCTATATTTATAAACCGATTTAACTTAGTTGATTAAAACTGTAATTAATAACATTTATTAATTTGTACAGATATAGATACATACCTGATAAATAACCAGTAGTTTTAGATCTATCTATTAGATTTTTATGCAGTTAAAGCTTCAGGCTAACAGAGCCTTGAAACCTGTCGGGAACAACCATCCCAAACAGCTTGGATCATGCCTTAAGGATCCCGGTCTGGGTTGTCTCCCCCGTTGCGTGCATAGTCATCTATGCCTGTCAACAAGTCCCTAACAAGTGAACATGATAAGCTTGTCCAGATGGGGATCATTAGATCCTCCCATGATCAATCCCTCTATGTCTCGGGGCCCAAAGATTTGAAGGGAAAAGGAAAGCATCAGAAGAACCTAAAAACCAAATTCGAAGGTCCTAAGCCTAAAGTTGAAAACCAACAGCATGAAGAGCCTTCCGGCTCGAAGAAGAAAAAAAGCAAATGGCATCATGGAAAGGAAAAATTCAAGTGTTCATACTGCAGGAAGGGATTCCACCCTGAACATGCCTACATTAAAAAGAGACTTGATGAAGCTACTTCTCTTCTTGAGAAAAATCACATCAATCTTCCTTAAAGCTTTCAGAGGAGAGATCAGCAAGATCAGGAACCACAACATGAAAGAGGTCATCCTCTCATGATAATCACTTCGAAGTCCAAATATCTCTTGATATATTCTGGATCTTCCAATCACATGATGGCTGAAAGAGACTCTTTCTCATATTCGGAGATTGGAAAATCCATTCCCATCCACATGGGACATGACTCCACAATCAAATCTGAAGGACAAAGTACTGTAAATATTAAGCATGGTTATTTTTCCAATGTCCCCTATGTACCATCTCTTGCATCAAACCTACTAAGTGTTTACCAAATGACACATATGGGAGTTCCCAAGAGAGTCTCCTTTAGCCCGAATGATGTAGAGGTCACAGAAATTGTATCTGGAAAACTTGTAGAAAAAGGCCTTGCAAACCATCACGTAAAAGTCAACGAGTTCTCCCATTTTGTGGTGGATGCAAAGCCCACCGCATTGCTGACTTGTGGAAATGAAGTTAGTAGACTGTGGCATGAGAGGTTCGGCCATCTGAACTTCAACTAATTGCAGCAATTACAGAATAATTATATTGTTGAAAGCCTCCCGATCATCAAATCTACCACTGGAATTTGCAAGGGCTATGTTATTGGAAAGCACCCTGAGCATAAGTTTGATCGGGGGAAGGGAAGTTGAGCATCATGCATCTTGGGACTCACACATTCTGATATCAGTGGTCCCATCCCTATCACATCCATGAATGGATCAAGGTACATAATGACTTTCATTGATGACTTTTCCAGATACACATGGGTGTTTTTAATCAAAAAGAAGTCAAAAGTCTTGGAAACATTCATTGAATTGAAGGCCTTGATTGAGAATGCATCTAGAAAAAAGATCAAGATTTTAAGATCCGATAATGGTGGGGAGTATGCCAGTAATGAGTTACTGCATATATGTTCCCAAAGTTGAATGGAAGGAATAGCCTAAGGGACTATGTAGCAGAGAAGGGAATGGTTCGCTATGTTGGGTGTGTAGAAGTTTTAGGAGCCAAGCCCGATCTAGTGAAGGTCTCCATAGCTCTGTGGTTGAGCTCACTATCTTAGCATTTCAAGATTTCTAGCTCCTTTGCAGCCTGATAAACCCATCTATGGGTTGTCTTGGCTGAGTAGCTTGATAAAACCAACTGTTAGTTGGCTTGGATGATTATCCTGATAAACCCAGTAGTATATTGGCTTGTTTGTTTGCAGCCTAATAAACCCAACTATGTTGGATTGGCTAAGTTTTGTTGTATCCTTGGCTATGTGTGAGCCTGCTAGTGTTTCTTATTCCTTGTGGAAATCATACCCAAATAGGGGGTGGCGGTGCTACTAAGAGATTGATGAGCGCACTGGAGTATGGTTGGGTGGAACATTGCAGTGACGTAGCTGGTTGCGGGACAAACGTCTTGCAAGATAAGTATTCTTGTTTATGTTAATATCTGCAATTGTATTCGCTTAATGAAATATGATGAACATGCCTAATGTGTTGAATTGATTAATTACTTCCGTTGTATAATTGCAATTGTATGCATCTATGTATGTTTTCTTTCAATGCATTTTTAAATTACCTTATGGAGCTTAGCTTACCGAATTGGTGATGGCCTCAATGATCAAATATTTCCAAGACTTCTGTTAACAGGTTAATTTTCCTGCCATAAATATTCCTTTCTGCAACTTGCAGGATGCGGCTTCACAATCTCTATTTTCGCAAATCTCCTTGAACAACTCTCCTTTCCGCATGCAGGATGTAGGATGTGGATTTAGAATCTCTATTTTGGTAAATCTCCTTTCGCAACTCTCCTTTCTGCATGAGGGATGCAAGATGTGGGACATAGAATGCAGGATGTCGGATGTGGGGTCTTAGTTTCCATTTTTTACCCAATTTCACCACTGAATATTTCTGCAGCATTGATTCTTGTAGGTTAATTCTTCGCCATTGATCTATCTCCAAATGTGGAACATATTGTGACCATTGATTTCTTCCCAATATTTCTCTGCCATTCGATCTCCTCTAAGATCTTTCTTCATGGATCGTCGAACTGATCAATGATAGGATCAATTTCTCTGTTGTTGGGAAGTTGGAGAATTTATACGCAGAATTGAATAGAGTGAATGCAAGATGATTTCATGCCTCTATAGATCTCTGCAAAAATCAAGAATCCATCAAAATACATACATAATTCAATAAACTCCAAGATGGACGATCCTGCAACAATCAAAGTGAGTAGTTATAATCGCGTTCTCTCTCTAGTGGACAAGAAGGGACATGAAAATGTGGTATCATAGCTTGGGGTTGCAGCATTGGGCCTTGATGGTCCAAGTTGAACAGATAACAGAGCTATCCATAAATGGTTTTTACTTTTGATTTTATTATGCACCTAACAATTTTGTTTATTAACACATTTTGTATAATTATAGTCACCTTCAAAGGACAGCATTCAAGATAGTGTTGTTCGATAAAGTTGGTTTGGATGAGCCATGAGAACCGGCATGTGCGATGATGCACAAAACCCCAATGAATACAAGGAAGATCCTATGAGGGGAAATGCCTGAATTGGAAATGATGAGATAGAGTCTAATGGGAGGAGGTTTCAAGATACTCTGCCATATTTTGTAGCCACCATGAGAATACTAAGAGTGGAGATGCAAAGTCACAGGGCAGATAATGAAATATTGGTTAAGGTTCTGGAGGAGCAGAATCAGTTGAATGCAACCATGCTACAAATTTTGATAGCCATTCATAGGCGGATGAACTATGGGGACCAAACAATGAGACCAGAAGGAAGTAAGAGCACTCCTAGAAGAACAAAGAGATCTCCTAGTGGGTCATCTAACTCTAAAGGATCCACTGGTGGTTCAATTTATTCATCTCACGAGAATAAGAGAAAGATGCACTACGAGAACCATTCACGTGATGAAAAGAAGAAAATGTCTCTTACCTTCAAAGGTGAGATAAAGAATGGTGAAGAAGGTGAAGATACATCGTTTCATGAGTGGATTCCCTCATTCTTACAAATACATAATTGAGTTTTATGAACCTAGAACTCTAGAAGAAGCAATAAGGAAAGCTAAGTATTTCTATGAGCACACCAAAGAAAAACCTGATTATCATAAGACATGGAAGGACAAGAAGAATGATAATTCTGACCAAAGTAAGAAAGGTTTTAAACATTCTAACTTTAGGAATAAATAGAAGCAGCCATCACAAGTTGAGAAGCAGCCAGCTACAGTGGTCAGAGAAAAGCGAAGAGATCCACAACAAAACAAAGAACCACTCTAATGTTGGAAATGTGGAGGACCCCAATTGTCCAAGAGTTGTCCACTTGATAATGAGAATGAAAGGCCATCTTACAACATTCAAGAGGTAGAAACAGTGGGTCAGGTAGCAAGGGTCATCCCTAGGATCTATGCAGCACTGGAGGACCGCCAGGAAGATCACCGATCAACTGTGGTTGAAGTTGCAGGTATGATTGTTGAACAATCTATTTCTAGTTTGATTGACCCTAGTTCTACTCGCAATCAAGTTTATCCTTGAGTAGTGGAGATTTGTGGTTTTAATAAAGTAAAGCATAGAAAATCATGGTTAATTCAACTATCCACCAAAACTAAGAGAAAGGTTAGTGAAGTGGTAGAGAAATTCCCATTGGTGATGAATGGATTGGTCACTTATGTAGATTTGAATGTTCTACCACTTGGTTCCTATGATGTTCTCATTGGAATGGATTGGTTAGAAGCTCACAGGGTAAAGCTTGACTTCTATAATAAGAATTTTGAATGCATGGATAAAGAAGGGAACCCAATAGTTGTAAGAGGCACTCCAAAGGTGATTTCTATGAGGCATATTTCATCAATGTAGTTGAAGAAGTTTTGTAGGAAGGTTTTCCAGTCATATGCAACTCATATTATGGAGGAAACAGAGAATGAAACTCCTAGGATAGAGGAATTTCATGTGTTGCAGGAATTCAGGGATATTTTTCCCGATGATATTCTAGGGAATCCTTCAAAGAGAGACATTGATTTCACAATTGAGCTTGTCCCAGGAATTGCACCAGTGTCCAAGACACCCTACAGAATGAGTACACTAGAAATGCTAGAGATAAAGATGCAATTGTAAGAGTTATAGGAGAAGAATTATATCATGCCGATTGTGTCTCCTTAGGGAGCACTAGTTTTATTTGTGAAAAAGAAAGTTGGTACACTCAGATTGTGTAATGATTATAGACAACTGAACAAAGTCACTGTGAAGAACAAATATCCTTTTCCTAAAATTGATGACTTGTTTGATCAAATTATAGGAACAAATGTATTTTGCAAGATAGACTTGTGGTATGGTTACCATCAGGTGAGAATCAAGGATGAAGACATTCATAAGACAACCTTCAGAACAAGGTATGGAGATTATGAGTTTGTAGTGGTACCATTTGGTCTCACAAATGCACCAACTACATTTATGTGCCTTATGAATAGTGTTTTCAACAGGTATTTGGAAATGTTTGCTCTTGTTTTCCTTGATGACATTCTTATTTATTATAAGAATGAGGAAAAGCATGAAGAGCATCTCAGATTGACATTACAATTTCATGGGGAGCATTCGTTGTATGGAAAGTTGAGAAAGTGTGACTTCTATAAAGATAAAATTCGGTATTTTGGTCACATTATCTCAGAAGAGGGTATATCTGTGGACCCTAACAAGATTGAAGCCATTATGAACTGGCCTACTCCAAGAAATGTGACAGATGTAAGATATTTTATGGGACATGTAGGATACTATAGGACATTCATTGAAGGATTCTCCAAGGTTGCACATGTCATCACTTCTTTGCAAAGGAATGGGATAAAGTTTGAATGTACATCGAGGTGTGAAGAAATCTTCCAGCAGTTGAAGAATCTTCTCATAAGTGCACAAGTCTTGAAAATTGCACACCTAGAGAAAGATTTTGTGGTGTGTATTGATGCATGCGGTCAAGGAATTAGAGGATTTATTATGCAAGACAACCACGTAATATGTTCTAAGTTAATAAAGTTGAAGGAGCATGAGAAGAACTATGCCACTCATGATCTGGAAGTGGCACCATAGTACATGCTCTCAATATGTGGAGGCATTAATTGATGGGAAGAATATTTGAGCTAAGGACATACCATTGTGGTCTAAAGTATTTTTTTATCAGCCTACTATAAATGCTAGGCAAGCTAGATGGATGGAGTTTTTATGTGATTTTGATTTTGAAATCAAGCACATAAAGGGAAAAGTGAATAAGGTAGTTGATGCACTCAACATGAAGGTGCAGGAAATGCATGTGGCATCCATTCATATTTTCCAATTGGAGTTGAGGCAGTAGATTGTTAATCATGTTGTTGAAGATGAATTGTATGCCCAGGTCAATGACAAGTTGCAGCAGCAAATCCTTGAAAAGAAATATGAGGGATATAAATTAGAAGAAGATGGACTCCTTACTTATAAGAACATAATGTGTATTCCTAATGTAGCATATTTGGGGAGGGTTATTATGGATGAGATCCATCAAGATCCATATTCGGGGCACCTGAGATATCATAAGACAATTGCTACAACTAGAAAGCAGTAAGTTTGGCCAGGAATGAAAAAGGACATGGCTGAATATATTTCAAGGTCCATGAAATGTCAGCAGGTGAAGGTTGAGTTTCAACACCCAGAGGGTTTGTTGCATCCTTTTCTAGTTCCAGAATGGAAATGGGAAGTTATTTCCATGGATTTTATTACAGGATTTCCAATGACTTGGAGACAACATGATTGCATCATGGTTTTGGTGGACAAGTTGACAAAGAAAACACATTTTATACCATTAATTCTAAACGTGAGACCGATGACATTGCAAAGATCTTCATGAAGGAGATTTTCAAATTGCATGGATTTCCTAAGGCAATAGTCTATGATAGAGATGCCAAGTTCACTTCCACTTTTTTGAAGGTACTGTTTGCAGATTTGGGTACAAAGTTGAATTTCAACACTTCCTACCATCCTCAGACTGATGGGAAGACAAAGAGATTTAACCAGGTGCTCAAAGACATGCTTTACATGTATGTGATGGACAAACCAACCAAGTGGGAAGATAATTTACACTTGGTAGAATTTTCATATAACAATGGACATCAAGCATCCTTGGGGATGAGTCCATATGAAGCTTTGTATGGAAGGAGGTGCAGGAAACCAGTGAATTTGGATAATATAGTGAACATGGTTGTCCTTGGTTCGGAATTGCTCAAAAAGATGGAGCAACAGGTTGTGAAGATCAGGAAGAATCTGAAAATAGCCTAGGATAGACAGAAAAGCTATGTAGATAAGCATAGGGGGAACAGAGAGTTCATTGTTAGGGATCATGTTTACCTCAAAGTGAGGGAAAATAAGAGTTCCTTGAATCTTAGAAGTTGTTCCAAGCTATCACTTAGATATTGTGGGCTGTTTAAAGTGCTTCAAATAATAGGGCTAGTTGCATATAGACTTGGATTGCCTGCTAGCACTAGGATTCATAATGTTTTTTATTTTTCCTTGCTTAAGAGATATGTACATGATCCTAACCATGTGATCAATTGGGATGTGATTTAGGTGCAGCAAGGGGGAGAATTCCAAATCGATCCAATGTGCATCCTCACCAAGAAGGTCACTATCATGTGATAAGACCCTTAACTTCCATGTTTTCCCTTAATCCCAACACTTAGAGTGGAAAGTTGCTCTCTTTGTCAATTCTACTTGAAAAAACTTAGCACCACACTTTCCTTGTGGCTGATGAGTGGTACCATGCTCAGCACCACCTGTATCCTGTTTTAGAGAATTTGTGCCACCGCATATGGTCTTTGGTCTAAAAGTGGTTCTCATCTAAACCGCTCTGTCATAAGGGAAGAAAACCAATACCATGAGTAAAATGGGAAAAAGAGAAGTTTCTCGAGGCTTCTAGAACTTGAGCCTCATATCCTACCCTATCTCTATCATTGTGGGTTAGTTCGAGCTTGAGATCCCCCATAGTAAGATATTAGAGCCACCTCATGCACAATTCTCTCAACTATCCCTATCCATTGAGCCTTATAAATACAAACTCATATCCATAGTTGAGGGGGACAACTATAGAGGTATTGTTATCCTGTTGGATTGACCGCTTAGTCCAAGTCATTGGAGAGCATATAGAGCAAAGTTGCAGCTTATGGGGATGAAGTGTTTGTCTCGTAGAGGGGCTTGTCGACACTAAGGAAATGGTTGTAAGCTTCTCCATACATTCTTAATGCAAAGCTGATTTCCCTCCCACATTACTGTTATTTTGATTTCACATGTACATGTTTTTAGATTCCTTAGTCACTGACATGGCTAAGTAGATGATTTTTTGGTAGCTTTGATGTGTTTGTAGTTACATAGGTTCACAATTGAATCAGTATTCCAGGTGTCTACAAAATTCATGGATGGTATTCATCATTTGTCATTCACTCATTTGTTCTGGATCTAAACCATTCAGACTAGAGGAACAACTTCTGTCTGCAGAAGGTGCAATATTCTTAACAACAAGTCTAGCGACTCCACTGGGGAATAGTGAAAATATCAGTTGATATGATCTTCCTCAATTATTTAACTCTTCTCTGAATCAAGGCTCCATCTCCAACCCTCTTTAGTCATATCTATTATCTGACTTAGTGAATTTTGATTTGAAACTTTTAGATCTTTTTAGATCTAAACTATTTCAACTTTTTATGCTCTTTTTTACTGTCAATCCATCGATTTTTTCCTTGATGTCATCAATTTCTAACTTGATCTTTCATTCTCCTTGTGTTCTGGATCTATTCAAGGAACCACACATGTGTTGTTGGAAACAAGCGGTGCCACTTCCTGAACTCTGTTAGCCATAAGTGGTGCCACTGCTTGAGTCCTGTTATCAAGAAGCGGTGCTCATCTAGAACCGCTCTATCAAGACCCCTCCAATGCAGTGCCAGGTAGGCCTTGTTCCAGAACTATTTTTTCATCATTTTTTGCAAAAAAATGAGTTTGTTTTCTTTCATCCCTACACTGTGAGGCTTACGTGTTAGAATTTGAATGCTCGTGGTTGGAAATTCTATGGTAAAAGATTGGTTTGATTGAAGAATTCAAAATCTAGACTAGGCTTGTTAATTATTCGTTTTTGTCTATGCTTGTTGGTTGTGATTGTGAAAGGAATTATTTTTTGAAAGCTTAGGTTCTAGTGAGCTCTCTTTTCATTTATGTTATAAATTCTGAAAGAAAAACCATTGGATTAGCATCTTGATTTCATTTTTTGTTTCCATAGAGGAATTCTTTTTGCTTGTTAAAAAGAAATTATTTTGACTGAGATTAGGTCATTATCATTATTGGGAATAAGGCATTGGATCTCTAATTAGCCTCAGAAGATTTCAGGTTCTCTGTGTTCTTTTGTCTTTTTTGTATTAGTACTATCTCACCAAAATAAAAAAATAGTGTAGTTTGAAGTTAGATCTATCTATGTTGTAAGAAAAATAAAAAATAGAGTGCATATGCATGTAGAGTGCTTCTTCTTTTTCTTTTGGGAAAACAGACTCTTCCCCTTTTGATTGCTTTCAGAAAATAAAAATGAGTTTGGAATGTGTTGCTTGTCTTTGATTTTGTTTGGCTCAAAATAGTTGTTTGGGAATTTTTTTTTTTAAATGAAAAGAAAATACTCCCTTTCCCTCCCGTAGGTAGGCATACCATGAACGGTAAAGTGAAATATTTACATATGCATACTACATGGTTTTACATTTTCTGTCAAAATTACATGCATTCAC
The DNA here is from genome assembly GCA_001517045.1 of Pseudotsuga menziesii. Classification (NCBI taxonomy): domain Eukaryota; kingdom Viridiplantae; phylum Streptophyta; class Pinopsida; order Pinales; family Pinaceae; genus Pseudotsuga; species Pseudotsuga menziesii. Next base: position 165,353 of record LPNX010500543.1, on the reverse strand, counting down.
CTAACCATCCACTTTAAAATTAATGGTAGTTATAGGTTAGAATTTACATAGCAATTTGAGTGATAAGCTAGTGTTGGAGCAGGGTCCCGTAGCTACAGAAGAAGCTGCCAGTTTAGCGGACAGACAGTTTTGGTGGAGAGAAGATAAGATAGAGCTACGACGCCGTAGCACCTTTCCAGTTACAGAGTAGAGCCAAAAACCATGACTTTTAAGATAGAGAAGTCAAGAAAGGAAACGGTACCCGAGCGGCTGAGAAGAGAGAGATCACCCACTGCATTGAAGGTAGCAGCGGAAGACAGGAGGGCTCAGCGACCCTCATAAAGGAAAAGGAGCAATGAGGCTGAAGCATTGAAGATGAAGGATGGAAAAGCGAAGCGTTGCACAATACCCATGATCAGCGCTGGGAAGCATGGAATACTGCAGAGAGCTGTGGTGTGACGGAAAGCGGCTACCTCAAGTACAGATATGGCCGACTGTCACTAGTTAGGGTTTTGGGTTACTGTTGGGACAGGCCCACAGTGTTGTAATGGCAAGACCTTCGGGATGCCTATAAAGGGATATATTTTGTATTGTAAAAGGCTGGAATTTTGGGCATATTAAGCCATCAAGCTAGTCGGATAACACATAGTTATCCATTGAGTCTGTTAGCTCACAGTTATCTTGTATTGTAATAGAGTTGAGCTCTGGTTCTGTTATTAGCGGTAGCAATTTTACTGTAACTAGTAGCTGTCTTACAGAGCATGCATGTAACGATCCGTAGGGATTGATAGAGAGGGAAGAGTATATTGTAGGAGAGCAATATAGAGAAGAAAAGAGATCTAAGAGAGAAGATCTTGAGCTGCATATGCGGTGCATCAGAACTGTGTTTTACCATTAGAGGAGATTTGGGGTCTAAAATGGGCCTTATAAGAAAAGGTGCCAAAATAAGTTTTTGTGAGTTGGAATTCAAGATCCAAAGAATTTCAATAAAATAAGTCAACCATAATGGTTGAATTGACATATTTGTCATTAAAAAAAACTACTTTTTTTGTTCGTATTTTCGACATATCTCATTGTGTTTTTACTCAAATTTCCATCGAGAGAGCTCGTTGGATGCGGAATCAGATTCCACATCCAACGAGCTCTCCCGATCGAAATTTGAGTAAAAACACATGGAGATATGTCAAAAATACGAACACAAAAAGTAGTTTTTTTCTTTCTTCCTCCAAAATTAATCAATATTATTTTATTATTTTAACTATTATTTTATTATTTTCCTTAGGAGGCCCATTTTAGACCCCAAAATTACTCTAATGCTTCCCCTGAGCTATAACAAAAACACAGTTCTATGGACGTAACTTCCATCCTGGAGGTGAACCACGTTAAAATCAAGTGTTATGTGATTGGATTATGTGTTATGTTTACTTATGCATTTCTCAGTCATTTCATGGAATTTGTTTACAGTTTAATGAATGAATGTATTAATCTGTTCACAGTAATATAGAAGGATAAACATAAGTCGAAGTATTTGGCATGTTGTATGTGGTTCATTTATACTTTGCGTGAAACAGTCACTAGTTGCAGTATTGAATAGCCTTGTATGTTAAGTATTGCACGTCGACACGAGCAATGCTAAGTGTGCTAAACCGCAGAGGTAGGATATCATAGAGAGGTCATACCGCACCGACAGAGGAGCTGCGGTGCATGATACCGCAGGTTGGAGACTTAGCGTTGGGAAGAAGCCACGTGTCGAACGGTGCGCGGTGACGCGGTAAGGCTGGAGATATCGCGAGTCAGGAAAAGTGCGCGACGTAGAAAGGGACCGCATGACAGTATAAAGGAATATCTTGCGGCTAGAAGAGCTGCGAGATGAGGAGATCGCGCGACGCGAGAAGAAGGTCACGCGACGCGCAGAGAAAGAGACCTCGCAGCTAGGGGAGCTGTGAGTCGCAAGGAAGATCACCACAGAACCTGGTCCAAGACACTTGAGTCCTTGGCCAACCCATTAGAATCACTTCGGGTGAGACTTCAGGCTGCTTTGCGGTCTGTCGCCGAAAGGGCCAGTGAGCTAGGGGTGTTGTTGGTTGATTATAGCAAACCTGGGTCCGCCCAGACGACCAACAAATGGTTCTGTTGCCGGTTTTGAACAATTGAGCGCTAATTTTCTGTTGGCATCCTACTAGAGAAGAATTTCACCAGTGGCTAGAGTCAAACTTAAGGGAGTTTTCCAAGAAAGAAAATCGAAGCCCTAAATTGAGCACAGAGGACTGGTTACAAAAGCATATCTATAGAAGGAGCAAGCGGACATAAGTTGACTTGGAAGAAGACTGACTTAGCCAGCAGACTAAGACGATGGGCCGACTAGTCGATCAGCCTACTAAGTCGGTCGGCCGACTAAACTAAAATATTAGTCGACTTAACTAACAGTCGTGTCGGTTCACCGAACCGACAGGTAGTTATTTTTTGTAACTGTTTGTAAATGGTATATATTAGGTTGTTGAGCCAAGCAAGAACTCAGTTTAGTTCTGTGCCTTGTATGAACTCACTACATTAATATAATCTATTTTCCCATCTGTTCTTATCTCTTGTATTTGATTTATAGTTATGTTTTAGTATGTATTATTGGTAACCTTATGTGATCTGTGAGATTACAACATTGGTTTCGTTGCCAGTAGTACATGTCTAAGATATATGCTCACATATGATACTAGAATAGGAAATCAAGGACTGGTGGGACCGTAAAGTTGCGAACTATTTGCAAAATTACGCAAGACGAAACAGATTAACAGTCGCTGAAGCTAGAGCCAGATTTTTCACAGAGACACATGAAAAATTCGGTGAGTCTGTGCCACAAATGTTGAAGCAGATTCTAGATGAGAAGATCGGATGCCACTAAAGAACAGCAGTTGCTAGACAAACTATTTCGAGGAGGACGAACAAATCTATGGGAGTGGTTTGAGAAAATCGCCGACGACTTCTGTGAAGAGAAAGCAGTTGAAGACCGAACATCGATAGAAACTGTCAAGGTGAAACTCTACACAGATTTCACCGACCAATTCTTGTGCTCCATGCCGACCTTGCTATTCAAATTCTTGATAGAGAACAGAGTAGGACACATCGTCGAACCTAGACCACCACTGTGCGAATAGCCCCCAAACACTAACTGGGCGGAAAAGCAGAGGAAGTGGGAGAAATTTATCGCAGAAAGGGAGTGGGAATACTTCCTGAGCAAGTGATTCGAACTATCCGGGATTTCTAAAAAGTGTCGGGTAGGCTATGGGGGGGTACCTGGTCTTATGTCGGAGAGAGAGTATAGTGGATCCTCGTCGAATTCAGGAGGATAGCCATCACCAGTGATGAAAAGTCGACCATAGAAAACTTGAAAATAATAGTACTGTACGAAAGTATGTCGGACATTCAGAAACAAGAAAGGGACAAAAGACAGCAGCGAAGGGAAGCAAGATGCGAAAGAGATGACAGGTTGCGCAGAGAACAAAACCCTAGGGCGACTGAACATGAAGAGAATCCGCCAGAGTTGGGTCATGATCGACAGGAAGAGGGCGTCAAACAAGAGGTGTCCCCTATGGAAGAAGAAGTATGGATCGAGCAGCCAGAAGCTCTCCAATTAACAGCTCCCGATGAAGGAACGACCCTTTTTTCATTAAATCCTCATACCAGAATACAAACTATCATTGAAGACGACCTCCGACCAAGAGCTGGTGACTATAGTATCTGGAGTCGACTAGGCGATGATACATACACCGGACGACATCTTGTCATATGCCAACCATTCAAAGGGAACTGGGTGACGATCCAAGCAGCACCATCCCTCTGAAGTATCCACTTGCTCTTACCAACATAGGAAGGAGCACGCCCCCCACCAAATACAACTTTTGAAGAAATAGAACACACATACCTACGCACACAAAATTTCAGTGGAACATCGACAGTAGAAATCCACAACAACCCACTGTTCGATGAAGATGAAACGACCATCAACGGAGGTACCAGTTCCGTCGACCAAAATTCCGTAGGAGTGACTTCATCAACAATCCCACCACTTTCCCCACCACCCACACCTCCGACCCCGCCAACTTTGGAGAGCAGTGAAAGTGACTCAGACATGGGTCACGGAACAACTCACATTCCTCTCTATGAGGGGGATGAAGGCCCCAGACAACATTGGTTCATATGTGAGTCCATTTGGGATGCAAACCAGGTGAAGGATGAAGACTGACAGATGGCTCAGTTAGCTGGAGTCTTACGGAAAAGGGCCCTGACCTGGTACATGACCTTTTCAGAAAGGCAACCCAAAGCAACAAAAGCTGAGATTAAAGCACAGTTCTTATCCTTTTTCAAGACCCCAGACGCTAAGCACCTGGCCACCAAAAATCTCAAGACAACACAGCAAAAGCCAGGGGAGACTGTCCGCGATTATGAAAAACACTGGAAGGACCTATTGAGTCAATTAGATTATGTTATTGATGAGCAATTACTAAGTCAATGGTTTCTTACAGGCTTATCACAAAAAATCCGCAAACACATCAGTCTGGAAACTTTCAAGACATATGAAGATGCGCTGACCAAAGCTCTGCAGGTGGAAATGGATGAAGATATAACTGCCTATCCGACGGACCACGGGATAGAAGAACAGCTAGAAAGTGTCCAGAAGTCCTTGAAAGAACTGTCCCTCAAAAATCAATAAATCTGGTGTACTAAATGTTCGATGGCCGGACACTCGAAAGACAATTGTCGACATGAATATAGCCGACAAGACGTTCGATTTGTGCAAACTAAAGTCTTTTGCGATATTTGCCAGGAGACCAGAGATCATTCTATGAAGGAATGTGCATTTAACATGAAGAATGCAAAAGCTTCCTGGTGCGCCATCTGCAAGACAAAAAGTCACAATACGGCCGACTGTTAACTCAACCTGAAAAATAGACAGAACTATCAAGCGTTTTACCAGACGATTGCAGTTGCGCAGAGCAATGAGCAAAATAATACTAATGACCAGAACGGGAAATGATATGAAGGCCGACGATATGAGCACCGGTACGACAATCGATGACAACGGTTTGGAGGAAGAGGTTGATTCATCGGGAATCACGAAATACGACCGCGTCGATCTAGCCAATGCTTCATCTGCTATAAAGAAGGACACAGATGTGCAGAATGTCCTTACAAGGAAAAAACTGACCTTAAATTCTGTACGCATTGTGGGGTAGGCGATCACTCTCTGGAGGATTGTCCTACCATGTTAGAAAAAATAAATAATAAAAAGAATGTTAATGTCTTGTCTTGTGTACAAAAGCATGATATATTAACCATTAAAAATCTGCATATTGTCACTCGCCAAGGCACAAGAACAGGACCTGATAACCCACAAATTAGTAAAATTAAAAACAAAAATGGTTATCCAGATCCTCTGAAAGAAAAACAAACTTATCAAGAAGCCACACACATATTTCAAGACATTGCATAGCAACAAGATATTATTACTAGTCGACTTAGCACGACACAACAATTAACTCATCTCATCCAAACTGACAAATCCGTAGCCCATTTTATTGATTTATTACACGAAATAAAAAGCACTAACTGTGGAAAACAAACTAAGAACATTTGTAGCCTCAATCAAAAATATAAAAATGATTTCGACCCACTTGTCGACCTGGAAATCGAAGGTTATCACGTCTGACAAGTGGTGCTCGATTTCGGGTCTCAGGTAAATATCATGACCAGAGATACATGGGAAAAGATGGGCCGACCTCGACTCTATGAATTAGGAATCTACCTAAAACTCGTCGACCAAGGCCTCATTGAACCCATTGGGGTTTGGAAATATGTCGACACGACCATCAAAGGAATCTTGACTAAGGTTTATTTTGAAATCATCGACCCAAAAGAAGGATCTAGCTCCTTACCAGCACTAGTTGGTCGACCTTGGGGATGAAAGATGAAAGCCTCCATATCCCTAGACAAAGAACGAATTAAGTTAAAAGGAAATGGTCAAAAATTCATTGTACCCATTAATCCTTCTCAAGGAGCACCTTGGACTGAACCGATTGATGAGGAAGTCGATGTCCGTCAACATTACCAGATCCATAATAATACGGAATATACTGAGCCAAACATTTATGGGGAGATTCACTTAGGTAACCAAGACTCAATTGGTTACAATTCCGATGCTGAATTATATGACTAGGAGATGGAAAATTATGAAACACAAGCAAGAGGATGCTAGACTATACAAAAGGTACAGAAAAACCCCACCCGACAGTGCTTCACTGTATCGATTATCCCCAAAGTCTTTGAAAACAAAATCAGGGAACGACCTACATTACAATCGACCAATTTACATAATACCCAACTGCCCAGGTATAAGGAAAGAGAATCCCCAATAATGCATCTTGAACAAGTATCTAAAAATATTGGAGAACATGGCAAACTTCAAAGCTTAGTGGAAACATTTACAGGTCAAGCAGCTAGATGGTGGAACACCCATCAGACAAAATTGCAGACCTGGACAACTGCTTCAACTTTATTTGCCGAAAGGTTTGGTGGGAAAAAGCTAACTCAGGAGGCTCAAATCCCTATCTTTGTCCAAGGCCAAGACCCAGAAGAACACATCAAGCTTTGTGAAAACGAGTGGAGACAGCTTGGACACAAAGATGGGCGAGCCTGGCCACGTTTGTTCCCCTCAACCCTAGCTGACTTTCCTAATAAATGGTATAAAATGGAGGAAGCTAGGGGAGAAACCTTCTTTTGGCCTGAACTTAAAACAAATTTTATTAAGGACTTCCAGTTCATACCTCAAAACGAAAAGTTGGTTGAGACAGCACACCAAATCAAAAAGTTTCTTCACCCGACAGATAAACAATTCATCCACGACCATCGACAAATCAAGGACTGTAAGAAGATACAAGCTAAATCAAAATCACAGTCAACCTGCTTACACTTAGAAAACGAGCACACAAAAGGAAAGAGTTTTAGATGGAAGATTGACCACATTGAAACAACCAAGCCGGTCTACTCAACCCTGAAAATTGAGACCACCGGCACACCCAACTTAGACAGAATGACTGCAGTCGACTTTTCAGCTACATTTTCACAGTTTCAAGAAGGAAGTCGGCCAATCAATGAAGCTAAAGCACCAGAGTGGCTGGATGCCAAAGTGAAAACTAAGGAGGTCGACATTTCAAACGACGACCGTCCAAAAATAGCTAAGATTGGAGACTACTGGAAGGAACACCAAACCACCGAAATCATAAACTTACTTAAAGAATTCCAAGATGTCTTTGCAAGGGACTACAAAGACTTAAAAGGGTTAGTACAAGAAATGGGAGAAATGAAAATAGATACTAAACCTGATGTCTGACCTGTCAAGAAATGACCTTACAAACTAGCTCATAAGTATAAAGAGATATATCCAGAAGGCATTATAGAGTTGGACCAACTTTCAGCATCATCTGGCCATCACAGCTCCAGCTATCATCGAAATCTGTGTCCAAAGGAGACCAACCATCTGGGTGCACAGCCCCCAGCATGAGCAAGTCTGACTGCATCCACAAGAGTTTGTTTTTTGTACCTCCCTATTTCTTCAGGATGAAGAAATGTTTTGTTCGTGGGGGAGATGTAGAAGGAGCAAGCCGACATAAGTCGACTTGGACAAAGACCGACTTAGCCAGCCCACTAAGTCGATGGGCCGACTAGTCGATCAGCCAACTAAGTCAGTCGGCCGACTAAACTAAAAGATTAGTCGACTTAACTAACAGTCGTGTCGGTTCACCGAACCGACAGGTAGTTATTTTTTGTAACTGTTTGTAAATGGTATATATTAGGCTGTTGAGCCAAGCAAGAACTCAGTTCAGTTTTGTGCCTTGTATGAACTCACTACATTAATATAATCTGTTTTCCCATCTATTCTTATCTCTTGTATCCGATTTATAGTTATGTTTTAGTATGTATTATTGGTAACCTTATGTGATCTGTGAGATTACAACAATATCTCTTCATATATACACGTGATATTTTTTGCAACCTATGGAAACGAGCTTTACGACTGGTTATCAAAGTTGACATATAAGAACATATTCAATAAGAAACGAAACATTGTCTGGACACCGGAGCTGATTCAGACCGTGCAGAGCCTCGACAATCCCATTACGAGAGCAGTGGACTTCTGGCTTGCGAGTGTGCTAGAAGGATTTGTTACAGAATTTGCAGTTGACTAGAGAAAAAGCTTCAGCGAGGATGAGCAATACTTCTTCAAAGGATATCGTGGTAAGTACCTAAAATCTCTAAACTTTTCCATCAAGATGCTACTATATGAAAAAGGAATAATGGACATGATTTCAGATGAATAAGTAAAGATAGTAATGTCACAAGAGTTTGAAAGTGATTTTGGTGACATTGGACGAACACGTAGTGGAAAGAAATATAAAGTAGCTTTCGGCTCTCCTGTATTTGGAGACAGTTCAAACAATACTAGGCAACTGAGTCCTAGTACCACAGAAGAACCAGATGGGGGTATCCCTTACCATCCCTATACCCCACATAAACAGACTGGGACTCAGAGTAATCTCGTAGGTACTCCATCCAGTAGCTCACAGACAGTACCTACTACCGCTACATCACCCTCACCTACACCGCCGAGTGGTAGTAATCCATTCAATCAGAACCCACCGCAGAGAAATAGAATGGGAGATGATATGAAGCTACCTACCTTTAAGGGTACAGGAGAAGAGGACCCTGAACAAAATTGGTTTCTATGCAAATCCATGTGGACCATTAAGCAAATTCACGATGATAACATTAAACTTGTACAGTTGGTCACCACATTGAGAGAACGAGCTTTAACATGGTATATGAAGTACGCTACCACACCCAGAACACTCATCCAGGTCAGGACTGCTATGATTAAAGAGTTCAAGAAACCTAAGTCTGAGTCTCGGTGTATAACAGAGCTCAAGGATATTAAGCAGCTACCATCAGAGTCAGTATGGGAGTTTGACTAGAAATTCAAAGCTCTTATAGACCAAGTAAGCTCTGAGTTTGCGTCGGAGCAGCATAAGGAATGGTTTATTGCAATGCTGCTCCCTCACATCAGACTGCCACTAATGCAGCAGAAACTCCAGATGCAGGATGACACATTGGAGATGGCGATGAAGCTAGAAGCTTCACCTTTAGCTGAAACCAGTGCAGGCATGACAACTCTACAGAACCAATTGGCCAACCTCACCTTACAGATACATGAACTTAAGGAAGGGAAAGAGGTTATGCAAGACATATGTTGCTTATGATGTAAAGCACAAGGTCATACCAAAGACAACTATCCAGTATTTGCAGAATATTTACATCAGGAGCTCCTAACCCGTTACCACAAATGCAAGGGCCATGGTGTGAAATATGCAAGACACGAGGACATCAGCCTCAGCAATGCCATCTACTTCAGAAGTATGTACAGACACCTAAGAACCTATACTGTGTCTTCTGGAAGTTCGTCGGACATGATGAACATAATTGCCGAGCCTATGATCTCATGTTAGATAGAAAACATGACGTGTACAGAGTCCAATAAAAAACACAGGGTCCAGCAGCAGGATCACAGCCTGATCCGGCTTATGGTGGACGTGGAGGAGGATTCAAAGGATGGGGATGTGGAGGAGGCTTTGGCTGAGGAGAAGGTTTTGGCCGTGGTCGCGGACCAATCACTTGTTATAAATGCGGAGTTGTAGGACACTATGCTAGGGACTGTCAGAGCCCCACCACCACTTGTAACTACTGTAAATATTATGATCATACTATAGAGGAATGCCTTACCTTGATAGCTAAGATCAGAGAGCCTAAACCAGCAGCACACCAGAACATCCATATTATTGCTGTTGAACCGGATGAACCAGAACCAAAAGTTAACATTGTGACTCATAGCAGTGCTTCCACCAGTGGGACATCACAGGATATTGAAAAGAACACAAGTCAGCAGTGGGTGCGCAGATTTCCTAGTAAAGCAACATCACTCGACCTGCAGAAGAATAAAGAGACGTTTCACGAAGTGAAGGCTTCCTTTGATGAACCTACGCAATCAGGATCACAGGTACCGTCGTCTAGGGGTGTACCGCAGCAAGTACCTTGTGGCGATAGCCCTAAACAGATACCGTAGGCTACCACATCGGGAAGATGCGACGAGGATGAATCGACAGGAAGTGTACAATCCTTCCTGCGTAGTTGCTTGAAACTCATGAGAAATGAAAAATCTATCAGTGAGCTACAGCGCATCATAGATCAGTGTCACCAACCTTCTCTCTCGAGCAGTGCACACCACGATGTTCATAATATTACAGGACATACAAGGACCAGAAGAGAGATGAAGCTCACAGCATAGATTGGAGAGTTTGAAATGGATGAGGTCGTCTTAGATCTAGGATCAGAGGTGAATGTTCTGACTAAGCAGACATGGGAACAGATGGGTAGCCCTCAGTTAGTCATATCACCTATCCACCTGAGATTAGCTAACCAGCAGTGAGTATCACCATTGGGTCAACTGCCGGAGGTGCCAGTTGACATTGACGGAGTTCGCAGTTTTGCGGACTTAGAGGTTATAGAAATCATTGGCGAAAGTCGACCGTATACAGCATTATTAAGTATCAATTGGGCGATCGGTATCAAGGATGTCATCGACCTAAAGAGAAGACAAATGACCTTTGAGGATGCACAGATCTGGGTCATCATGCCGTTGGATCCTCACCAGGGTCCTAGATATATTGAACCAATCCGAGCATAGGAGGAGGCACATAACATGGATAGTCTCTACCAGATGACTACGAACTAGAATGACTACATCAACTTCAACCACAGAAGGGAACATTAGTTGGCGATGCGACAGCTCATGCACATCAGATTCTGATGTTGGTCTAGAGAACTAGCACAATAGACTTTACGAAGTCTCAGCGCGCAGATGTGCATTTATGAGTAAGTCACTGTGATGGATTGGCACAGAGATCACTGAGATTCCATCATATCATGGTCTGACAGATATCCAGGACTTCCTTGAGCAGTTTGAGCAATAGATTCCTTACGAGAAGAGGGTCGTAGCCATGGACCTTGCAGTACGAGCCACACCTGCAAGATGGTGGTATGCGCATAAAGAGAATATCGCATCATGGGATGATATTAAAAGATTGATGGCGATCAAATTTTCTGTCGACAGAGAGTATGTCTAGCAGAAGTAGACAGGAGAAACTGATCCCAGGACACACATTTAGACATGTGAACAGAATTGGTCAGACATTCCCGAGGATGAATGGGTTCACCTATTCATTCATACATTGGACATAGTTCCAAGGAACTGGTACACAGAGACCAAATTGCGCAAGGGGACGACCACATGGTCACTTATGACAGACAGTTTCCTACTCACCTTCGTGTTTGAATCAGAACACCCAAGTGTTGCTCAGGCCCTAGACATAATCAAGATCAAGATATTTGAGGACTGTACCATCTTAGTGTAGGCTCAACCTGAGTGGGCCATCTAGTTGCAAGCCGCACTTGAGTGCTATAATTTTGCAGCAAAGTCAAACAATGAAGATAAGGATGAGGATGAAAATCCTCGTAACACCAACATTCTGGAGTCAGAAGGGACTCACGATGTTGGGGGACCACAGTTAGAGATTACAGCAATCACTGAGCCCATCAAGATTAAAAAGATCAATATTGGCACAGACACAGAACCTAAGTTTGCCTCTATTGGAGACTATTGGAATGATGAAACAGTCGGATAGATTGCATATTTGTTACATGACTATCAGGACCTATTTCCCACCAAGTTCACAGAGATGAAGGGAATAGTTGGAGACCTGGGAGTTATGAGGATATCATTGAAGGAGGATGCTAGACCAGTCAAGCAATGCCCATATAGATTGAATCCGCGCTACAAATAAAAAGTTAAGGATGAGATTGATAAGATGCTAGCAGCAAGCATGATTGAACCAGTGAAATAAAGCGAATGGGTTATCCCCATGGTCATACAAGAAAAGAAAACCAAAGGAGACATCAGGATCTATGTCGATCTACGCAAGCTCAACGATGCATCGCTTCACGATCCATTTCCAACACTGTTCACTGATGAGGTATTAGACAACGTGGGAGGACAGGAGGTCTACTCCTTCACTGAAAGCTTTTCAGGCTACCATCAGATCAGAATACATCCAGAAGATCGATCCAAGACCACCTTTGCAACAGAATGGGGCTCATTCCAGTATATGGTAATGCCCTTTGGTCTTAAGAATGCACCAGCTATATTTTATAGAGTAGTAGTTGTTGTATTTAAAGAATACATCCATAAATTCTTAGAAGTATATTTTGATGATTGGACTGTATTTGGACTAATCAAGAAGCACATAGGAGACTTACGACAAATTTTAGAGAAATGTAGGCAGTACCAGATTTCTCTCAACTTGAAAAAATGTATATTTTGTGCACCATTCGGTATTTTGTTGGGTCATATTGTGTGCAGACAGGGCTTGATGGTATATCGCGTGAAGATCGCCATAATTGTAAATCTTCCAGCACCCAACTCAGTCAAGCAACTGAGGACAGTACTTGGTCATACCGGGTACTACAGAAAGTTCATCAACAGCTACGCAAAGATTACAGCACCAATGGAGAAATTGCTAAAGAAAGATGTAAAATTCCCATGGAATGAGGAATGTCAGCAGAACCTAGACATACTTAAGGAGAAGATGGTTACAGCCCCCATCTTAGTATTTCCAGACTGGAATAATCCATTTCATGTACATGTGGATGCATTTGGCATCGCACTAGGGGTTGTTTTAACACAACTAGGAGAAGGAGATATTGACCATCCCATTGCATATTCCAGTAGAAAGCTATCGACAGCAGAAAAGAACTACACCACAACAGAATGAGAAGGCCTAGCTATGGTGTATGCACTGCAGAAGTTCAGGCACTACCTTTTGGGTGCCCCATTCAAGATGTTTACTAACCATTCCGCCTTGAAGTATCTGGTCAATAAGCCAGTGTTAGGGGGGAGAATCTGCAGATGGTTACTCCTCTTTCAGGAGTATGATTTTGAAATCATTGTGAAACCAGGCAGACTGAATGCCGGACCTAATCATCTGTCGCGGATAGACTCAGGAGAAGAGCCAAGTAACCTAGATGACAATCTACCAGATGCGCCATTGTTTTCTATCCAGATTGCAGACGATTACTATGTCGATATTATTCAATTCCTCACTATAGGAGTAGCACCTGATGAGTTTACTAAGCAGCAAAAGAGGCAGTTGGTTGTTAAAGTAGCAGACTTCACCCTCATCGCAAGACACCTATACAAGTTAGGTCCAGATGAGGTTATGGGCAGATGTGTGATGCCACATGAAAAAGACGCTATTATCAGAGGGGCACATTCAGGAACCACAGGAGGTCATTTCGCAGGAAATCCGACTGCGCAGAAAATCCTGGAGGCAGGATTATGGTAGCCTACATTGCATAAAGACACCAAGGACTTTTGCAGATGCTGTGATATCTTCCAAAGGGTAGGAAAACCCTCACGACGTGATGACATGCTGCTGCGACCGCAGGTCACACTGCACGCATTTGACAAATGGGCCATAGATTTTGTGGGTCCTATCAACCCACCAGGAAAGTGCACTGGTGCGAGATATATTATCACTAGAATAGAGTACCTCACCAGATGGGTAGAGGCCAAAGCAGTAAGAAATTGTGATGCTGCTACAGCCGCACAGTTCCTTTTTGAAAACATCATCAGTAGATTTGGATGCCCAGTCATTTTGATGAGTGATCAAGGCACACATTTCTTGAACCACACCATTGAGACGTTGACAAAGAATTCCAGATTCAACACCATAAGAGCACTCCCTACCACCCACAGGCTAATCACATGATGGAGGCCTTTAATAAGATTTTATAAAATTCTCTTACTAAGATCTGCAATAGCCAAAGGAATGATTGGGACCTTAGAGTTAATGTTGTATTATGGGCGTACTGGACCACATGCAAGAAACTTATGGGACACACACCTTTCAGCTTGGTGTATGGACAGGAGGTTGTGATGCCTATGGAGTATATTCTTCCCAGTGTAAGAATCACTCAGATTACCAGGATGACTGATACAGGCACAGTGGAGGAAAGGCTAGCATAGCTGCTTGCCTTAGAAGAAGACAGTTTCATCACTGGATTCCATCAGAAAGTGCAGAAGGCAAGAGAAAAATCTTGGCATGACAGAGACATTAAGAGTAAGACTTTCCAGATCAGAGACCTAGTGCTCCTCTATGACAGCAAATTCATTAAGTTTCAAGGAAAGTTCAAGACGCATTGGCTGTGGCCATATCAGATACAACAAGTTACATAGGGAGGTGTTGTTCAGCTCAGCCAGCTGAATGGGGAGTTTCTTCCCACATGGATTAATGGAAGTAGGCTTAAGCTCTATAGTGATAGCCACCCACCATTCATCCCTAGCTTAACCAGTTTATGGTGGTGCAGATGTCCAGTTTAGTTGAAAGGAGGCATCACACCGGGAACTAGTCTACACCGGTAGGTATTTTCTAAGTATGAGGAATCGCATAAGGTCGGTTCATTTTGAAAAAGAAAAAAAAAGGTGATGCGGAGTCGCATTGTGGCAGTACGATGTTTCCCCGTGCCACGTAATCAGTTTTGCAACCGATAGAGGGCCATTCAAGTCACCCTCTGATAGGCAGTTAATGAGGAAATGACCGGTATATCTTACTGTAGATTTGGCAGCAGTATAATCAATTTTTCTAGATTTGGAAAATCTTCGACGAGACCGGCGCCTGTACACACACGCTTCGAGGGAAATTCGATCGGATTCCCGTATTTATTAAGAATCGGATGGCAGGTGTGGTCTTGTCCAGGCATTTATTATGACCGACGGGTTTAGTCTAGATGATCGTTGCGTCTGGGATTATTGTATTGGGCATAAAAGTAGAAAGTATTCAATTGGGACGGTTATGTTTGCAGAAAAATCGAGAGCCATAGAGTAAGTTGTCAAGAATTCCCTATGAAGAGATAAGTTTGTTACAGAGTGTTGTGATTTTCAGAAGTTGTAGCCATTGCACGTCCACCGTTTTGTACTGAGAGGGTTCTGTTCGAGGAAAAACCTCTAGAAGACATGCCGAGATGCTTCGACCCTGGTGGCCGTAGGTCCACTATGACGCCGCTGCCCAGGGTTGTGAAATTAAGTACATCACAGGTCAGACAGCCGCCAAGGATGGAGAGTCAAGCGCCAGAAGTAGAATTTGTCACCAAAGTCTCTGCTAAGGAGAAGAAGAATGCCAAGCCGATCACTGAAGATAAGAAAGCAGAGAAGAAGAATGATGAGAAGAAATCTCCTTCCAGGAGGAAAGTAAAAATGAGAAAAAGAAAGCAACGAAAGAAGGTCACCGACCTATCTGATCAGCTAAGAGAAGCACAAGAGATTGCGGAGGCAATGAAATGAAAATCTGATGATCAGATGCATCATGTGTACCTAGAGCACCTCGAAGAGAAGAAAAGTGGAAGAGGACAGCAAACCCAGCAGACGGTAGAATTCCAGAACACAGACAAAGGCTTGTTCTCGGAACGGAATTCATGGTTTGTATCTCTTTCATATACAAGGCTCCAGACTGAATGAAATGTTTGAGAAGGCTGGAAGATACAGATTTTCATTGTGATAAAAGTTCTAACCCAAATAAAGAGGAAAGGATGTCTATGGAAGACCTTTCAAACACTAGAAGGTTCTTAAAAGGTTTCAGGAGCGACAAGAGCGAGACCATGACTACAGGTAGGAAGGATAAGAGAGCCCAGCGAACCAAGTTACAAAAACTATAAAGAGCATGTCGAAGCGACGCAGAACGAAGTCGCAGGACTTTGAGACAAGTTTAATAAGGATTCACAGGAAGCCAAGGTAAAGCTACAGCAGGAGAATCCCACTGGTAGTGGCTCGGGGATGAGCCACAAGTAAGTGTTAGGGGACTATTGGAGTAGGGTCCCGCAGCTACAGAAGAAGCTGCCAGTTTAGCAGACAAACAGTTTTGGTGGAGAGAAGATAAGATAGAGCTACGACGCCGTAGCACATTTCCAGCTACAGAGCAGAGCCGGAAACCATGACTTTTAAGATAGAAAAGTCAACAAAGGCAATGGTACCCGAGCGGCCGAGAAGAGAGAGCTCACCCACTGCATTGAAGGTAGCGGTGGAAGAAAGGAGGGCTCAGAAACCCTCATAAAGGAAAAGGAGCAACGAGGCTGAAGCATTGAAGACGAAGGACAGAAAAGCGAAGCGGTGCACAGTACCCATGATCAGCGCTGGGAAGCATGGAAGACTGCAAAGAGCTGTGGTGTGACAGAAAGCGGCTACCTCAAGTACAGATATGGTCAACTGTCAATAGTTAGGGTTTTGGGTTACTATTGGGATAGGCCCACAGTGTTGTAATGGAAAGACCTTCAGGCTTCCTATAAAGGGATATATTTTGTATTGTAAAAGGTTGGCATTTTGGGCATATTAAGCCATCGAGCTAGTCGAATAACACATAGTTAGCCATTGAGTCTGTTAGATCATAGTTATCTTGTATTATATTAGAGTTGAGCTCTAGTTCTATTATTAGCGGTAGCAATCTTACTGTAACCAGTAGCTGTCTTATAGAGCACGCATGTAACGATCCGCAGGGATCGACAGAGAGGGAAGAGTATATTGTAGGAGAGCAATAAGAGAGAAGATCTTGAGCTACATATGTGATACATCATAACTGTGTTTTACCTTCCCCTAAGCTATAACAAAAACACAGTTCTGTGGATGTAACTTCCATCCTGGAGGTGAACCACGTTAAAATCAAGTGTTATGTGATTGGATTATGTGTTATGTTTACTTATGCATTTCTCAGTCATTTCATGGACTTTGTTTACAGTTTAATGAATGAATGTGTTAATCAGTTCATAGTAATATAGAAGGATAAGCATAATTCGAAGTCTTTGGCATGTTGTATGTGGTTCATTTATACTTTGCGTGAAACAGTCACTAGTTGCGGTATTGAATAGACTTCTATGTTAAGTCTTGCACGTCGACACAAGCAACGCTAAGTGTGCTAAATCGCGGAGGTAGGATATCATAAAGAGGTGATACCACACCGGCAGAGGAGTTGCAGTGCATGATACCGCAGGTTGGAGACTTAGTGTTGGGCAGAAGCTACGTGTCGTACGGTGAGCGGCGACGCGATAAGGCTGGAGATATCGCAAGTCAGGGAAAGTGCGCGATGTAGAAAGGGACCGCATGATGGGATAAAGGAATATCTCGCGGCTAGAAGAGCTGCGAGATGAGGAGATCACGTGACATGAGCAGAAGGTCATGCAACTCGCAGAGAAAGAGACCTCGCAGCTAGGGGAGCTGCGAGTCGCAACTAGGATCACCACAGAACTTGGTCCAAGACACTTGAGTCCTTGGCCAACCCATTAGAATCACTTCGGGTGAGACTTCAGGCCGCTTTGCGGTCTGTCGCCGAAAGGGCCAGTGAGCTAGGGGTGTTGTTGGTTGATTATAGTAAACCTGGGTCCACCCAGATGACCAACAGCTAGAGACATGTTCGGGCGTCATTGAGCATAGGTGCTATCATTACTCATCCGCATTACATTCTGAGACTCATACGATTCTTCCATGTACCGGTGGTATATCGAACAGCCTTCCACGTACCCTTGAGGTATATAGAAAGGTACTTCATGTAATCAATTGTATATAGGAAGGCCCTTGTGAACGATTATGCATTAGACAACACTACTGCTGATTTGAGATCCCACGTACCTTGCATATATTAGGAGACCCCACTAAGATACCTTATCTATTTGATAAAATACCGTTGGCTATCTTTCTTCGAGCCATACACTGAAAACAACATTTGGGGAGATTACTATGCATGTACCCTTGAGGTATATTGTGAGTGGTACCTTCTTGACAATCCTAGTAAGAGACCTGGCTATCTGAACTCCTCCTATCATTTAAGTTTTCTTTTTTGGCCTATAGCTTGAGTAGGGAAATTTTTGGTCTGTTTTCTAGTTTTGAGACCCTAGGTTAGATAGGAGCTATACAAACTGGCTGAGCTAAGACACTCCAAAAGAGTACGGCGCTTGCCACCTGATTTTATTCCTCTTTCAAGAGAAAATCCTATGGAAGTTATCGATAAGGAGATGCTACCAACTCTCAAGTGGGAGAGAATGTGGTTGCAGAAAGCGGAGGACCATATCTTTCACACTCTCCTCCCTTGGTCCAACAACATTCTCAGGGTAATACTTCGTTCCATTCTCCCATAGAGGGTCATCTTGATGATACTACCCGTCTAGATTATGGTCCCAATGCTCCATTTTGGGACACCTCTATAGGACAAGCTATTTCCTCATTTGGCACTCATTTAAACTTTTCTGAAGAACTTTCACCAGATGAAGAACAACATAGATAATACCAGGAAGCTATTCTCTGTGCATAAGAGATTGAAAAGAAAATAGATGACATATTGGGCACACCACCATCACGTTTCGCAGTTGTTCCTGTGGGATATTGTTCACTTGCCAATTCTATGAGACCCATTGAATCGATTCTAGATCACACAATGAATCCATGTAATCTAGGTCAAACATCCAACGCCACCACCTCCCATATTATGTCTATTCCTAATCCTCCTGAGTCTTCCACACCTGGGGTTCAACATTCAATTCATGTTTCATCATTACCTTCTAGTTCTTGGGGGAAACCCCCAGCACGACCTACGTTATCTGTCACCAGAATTGTACCTAGTCAAGGATAGAACTCTAGTATAGAGAAATATATAGTTTATGTCCCTCCTACCCACACAAATGTGGTTAACCCCCCATCCATTTCAGGTCAACCCTTAGTGGCACAACCTGTAACCAATTAAACCTCCTTGGGGTATGGTTATACAATAGATCAAGTACTTATAGGAAGCATTAATTATCCACCCAACCCTACAGGAATGTCTTATGATGGAATTCCATATGGTAGTAATACTTTCATGCCATGGGGGAAACCTAATTGGTCCTACATGCCATCTATGGGAGGGATACCTATACATATTGCGGGAGGTTGTGGAGGACCGTCTTATGGAGGTCCTCCCCCTCAGGGGCCTAATGGTCCTGGAGGGCTTAGTGGCTTTCCTCCTAATGGTCTGTGGGGGTCTGGTGGCCCTCCTCCTAGTGGTTCTAGTGGCTTTGGAGGTTTACCTCCCCGGGGTCCCGAAGGGTCTAGTGGTCCACCTCCTGGTGGTCCAGGTGATCCTGGTGGTCCCAATGGTATTGGTGGTCCCAAAGGCCTTGGTGTTCCTCTTCCTAGAGGCCCCAGTGGTCCTAATGGTCCTGATCCCAGAAATCAACCCCTTGCAGGTGGATCTTCTGGTAGTTCTTCATCACAACAACTTGTTTATCAGTCTACTTACAGTTCTACTGGTACTTATATGCCATATCAATATTACCAGTATGTGCAACCTAATCATCAATTACCTTTCCTAGCAACTTTGGACTTGCCTGATTTGTATAATTTAATTAGTGATCCCATTCAACATAACCCCTCATGGCCTCCCATTTTGGTAAAGTTACCATCGGACATTCCAAAGTTTGATGGGAAGCAGGGAGATGATATGAAAAACCATGTCATGAAATTGAATTTGTGGTGTTCTTAAAAATCCCTTATCGATGATTCAATTCATTTAAGGCTCTTTTAGTGAACTTTGACCGATATAGCCACAAAATGGTACATTAAACTTCCGCAACATTCGTTTCTGGATTTTGGCTCATTGGCAACTATATTTCTTACACACTTTCAGCTTCCTATCCATTATGAAATGGGCACTAATCTCTTAATGTCTCTAAGACACAACACCTCTACCCACATATCTGATCATATCCATGAGTGGAGAAGGCAGAGACAACTTAGTAAGGCTCCTATCCTGGATCAGTTATTAGCTGATTGGTTTACTAAATCTTTGTTACCTTCGATGTCCCAAGGTGTGGCTATGGGTGGTGTTGTTACAAAAGAGCAAGCCATTAGTCGAGCCCAATACCTAGACCTGGTCTATTCCCAGTATAGAACTTTGTATGACTTAATCCCTCAATCTCCTCAGGCTAAGCACTGATCCTGCAAAGCCACCAGCAGAAGTCCCTATTAATGGGATTGTTGGTTCAATCCATTCCCCATTAGTAGAAAAACCTACCAATCAACCCAATACTGCCACCGCTACTCCTTCAACTCCCAAGGTTTTTGCCGAGTTCAATTCTATTCAGAGCATTCAAATGCGCGACAAAAATAAAAAGAAAGGTAAAGCTAAAAACAAAAAACATGGAAATCAACAGGAGAATCCAAATCCAACCACCAACAATAATGATAAAGGGAAAAGAAAATAAAAATATCCATGTCTATTATGCAGAGGTGACCATTTCATAAAAGAGTGTCCTCGTCGGGACGAAATCACCCAATTTTTGAAAACTAATCCTGCACTCGCAGTTCTCATGGATCCTTTTCCCTCTCCAGAAAAACTGATAGACCACATGTCTACTCAGGGAAACTCTAGTTCTTCAGAGGAAATTTGCATGATGTCCTCAGATACTATTAGTTAGCAAACTCAAATTCAGAGTTATGAAAAACCCGTAGACAAGAAAGAAGACAATTTGTCTTCAGGAAAAGATCCCTCTACTTGTTCTCCCAAATCCTCGTCTACTATCCCCCTAACCATCGAGAAGCCTAATCTCGACATGATTTTGAGTCCACCCAAGAGTACTCTTAGGAAGGTTGTTTTTAACCCTAATTCCTAAGCTACTCAATTTTATAATTTAGTTGAAGATCTCGCTCAGGCACCATCTGCAATGTCTACCTTGGAAGTACTTGAAAGTTGTCCTATACAACGCAAACACTTGTTAACTGCGTTAGGAGCTTTAGACCTGGAAAATACTAATTTGATTCATTTCAATGTCGAGAAATATAAGTCTAGACTACCTCACAAAATCGCTTTCCAAAACATCACGAAAGTAGTCGGAAAGAAGGTCTTTAGAACTGTCTTAGACCAAGGAGCTTCAACTTCAGTTTTGTCCCTGTCTTATTGGAAAGCTATTGGCTCTCCCGAGCTTGTAACATCACCTATGACTTTGAAAACCTTTGATGGATGAGGTTTCTAGCCCCATGGTCTCATATCATCCCTTTGAGACGAGCTTGGGGGAAAAACTATTTCTATTCAAGTAGAATTAGCAGACGCCCTGTTAGATTACAATCTCCTTTTAGGAAGAAATTGGTTTTACACCATGACTACTGTCGCTTCAACGATTTTTTGAACTATCCAATTTCCACATCTAGGGATAATTGTCACCATTGACCAGCTCAATTTCTATACACCAGATGGTACTACCTCTATGGATAATAACATCCCTATGTTAGGTTAGTCCCCTCCTGCTTACTAGTTGATTGGGGTAGGCATGTTGAAGGATTCATCCCTTATGGAGATTTTTCCGTCCACTACTCCTAACATAGACACAACGACAGTAAATATGATTGCATCATTTGACTATGATCTAAAGGGAAAGCAAATTGTTTATTCCACCTCATTGAGTCCACATGAAGAAATGTACAACATTGTTCAAACCCTTTCTGATGATCACACTAATGAACTTCATATAGTGGCTTCGATCCTTTACCACCTGCCCTACTGGTTAGAACCATCTTTTCCTATTCTAGATTATCTCTCTAAGACTTTTCCTTTTGATAATTCCATTATGGAGATCATGAGTACGAATGAGCCTATCTGGGAGGATCACCATCATAGATCCTCGTTCCTCCCTAACACCAGTTCGGTAGACCATGATTTTGCATCCCTGTTTTCCACTGATATTGTCAACACACCCAAAAATCCTATATTGTTGCAAAACACAGATTCTGAAGGAAACCTATGCAACATTACTCAAACAAATCCGATTGACATATCAGCCAAGACTAGTACCATTGAGCGTGTTCATGTTGGGAAGAACTGCTTGGCAGAAGAATCTAAAGCATACAAGGCACTTTTCAAAGAATTCTGCAATATTTTTGCCTATTCTTATGAAGAAATGTTGGGGATAGACCCATATAAATTGGTCCATGAAATAAAAACCTATCCCACTGCTAAAATTGTCAGGAAAAAACTAAGGCAAGTCCATCCACGGAAGGACGCAGCTATTAAAGCTAAAATAGAGAAACTTCTCAAAGCTAGGTTTATTTATCCCGCACCCTTGATGAAATGGATATCAAACATTGTCCTTGTCAATAAAAAGCAGGGCACCATTAGATTCTATATCGATTTTAGATATTTCAACAAAGCTTGTCCCAAAGAAAAATTTCTTACTCCACATATCGACCAGATTATTGACAATTGTGCCAGAAGTGTCATCTTCTCATTCATGGATGGATTTTCTGGTTATAATCAGATTGATATTTTACCCACCAATAAGCACAAGATGACATTCATTTTCCCATGGGAAACCTTTGCATATAGTATGTTACCATTTGGTTTAAAAAATGCTGGAGCAACTTTCCAGCATGCTATGTCCTATGCATTTCACGATATAAAACATATTGTTGAACCATATCTTGATGACCTCCCTGCTCATTCACAGCGACATGAGAACCACCCTGGTTATCTTAGAGACATTTTCCTAAGATTCCATCATTATAATATATGGCTCAATCTGCATAAATGTGTTTTCTGCATTGAGATGAGATGCCTGTTATGTTTTGTGGTTTCTAAGGATGGCATCCGAATAGACCCATTGAAAATTGCCGCTATTTTAGCTCTACTAGCCCTAACCAACCTTCTAGAACTCCAAAGTTTGCAAGGGAAGTTAAACTTTCTCCACCTTTTTGTGTGCAATTTTGTAGAGAAAACCCACGGTTATATGCATCTCCTTAAGAAGGACACTCCATTCTATAAGGATGAGCAACCCCAATGAGCCTTTGATAATCTCAAACACGCTCTGACTCATTCACCCATGATACACCCCCTAGATTATTCAAAGAATGTTCTCTTATATATTGCTACCTCCACTGCTACCATCACTATTTTCTTCATGTAGGAAAATATCGATGGTCAGGAGCATGTGATTTACTATGCTAGTAAGAATCTTATGGATTCCAAAACCCAATATTCATGCCTGGAGAAATTAGCATTGGCCATGGTCATTGTTGTTCAAAAATTTTGTCACTACATTTTTCTCCCCACAACCACTATACTGGCATACCAGAACCCTATGTATTACATCCTAACTCGCCAGGTGCTCGGGGGCATGTCCTCTCGATGGATAGTCATACTATAAGAGTTTGATCTAGAATTTGCCAAAGCCACATCAAAGAAATTCTTGGTCTTTGTCGAGCTCATGTGTCATTTTCCCTATGCTTCGATGGAATCTGATCCCAGTGATTCAATTCTTGATGAATTCTTGTTCTTGATAAGCACTATTGATCCATGGTATGGAGATTTGCTCATTTATCTCCAAACACAAATATTTCAGCCAAATCTATCCCATGATGATCACCGCCATATCCGTCACCATGCAAAATACTACCTCATCTTGAATGACACTTTGTATAGACATGGGATCCATTCCATTATTCGGTAATGCCTCACCCATGAGGAAGTTGAACAAGTGTTGAATAAATTCCACTTAGGAGCATGTGGTGGTAATTTATCTGGGATGGATACAACCCAGAAAATCCTTTGCACTCACTATTTCTGGCCTTCAGTCTTTAAAGATTGTCATGAGGCTATCAAAAAATGCCCACCCTATCAACATTTTTATCCAAAAAAGCATACTCATCCTACTCCACTACACCCCCATCATTGTCATTCGCCCATATGCCAAATGGGGGATTGATTATATGCATTGTAAGCCTACCTCAGCTGGGGGGCATGGTTACATCATCATAGCCATTGAATATTTTACAAAGTGGGTTGCGGCCATGCCTACATAGGTGGAAGACGGTAAGACTGCCACTCTCTTCCTAGTCAATCATGTGATAGCTAGATTTGGAGTCCCGCAGTGCATAGTTACTAATCACGGATCACATTTCCATAATCAAATGATGGAGGAACTAAGTGCCAAGCTAGTTTTTCATCATGAAAACTCTATGCCCTATTATCCATAAGCTAATGGTCCGGTAGAGGCCATTAACGAAGTCTTGAAAATGATGCTTCATTGGATGGTTGGAGACCATAAATCCAACTGGCACCATATCCTCTTTTTCTCTCTTTGGGCCTATAGGACTTTGGTGAAAACACCTACTGGTTTCACACCTTTCCAACTTGTCTATGGACTCAAAATTGTATTTTCAATTAAATGTCAGATTCCATCCTTGAAACTTGTCTTCGAACTTCTCCCAGACACTTCTGTAGAGCAGGAGATATTTTTATACTTGAACAACCTTTAAAAAACTAGGAGAGATGCTACCTTGGCTAATGAGGCACATAAGAAACACGTCAAGGCGTAGTACGACAAGTCCTTCCAACCTCGTCCCTTTAATGAGCATGACCTAGTTTTGACTTACAATCAGAGATAGCACAAACTAGGGAAAGGAAAGTTCAAATCCATGTGGTACGATCTTTTTTTTATTTCTAAAGTTTTATAGAAAGGGGACTACAAGCTTGTAGACTACGATGGAATCCCTTTAGGACAACCTCGCAATGGGTTGTACCTGAAGAGTTACTATGCCTAAGTCTCACTTGGATAGTATATTGTATATATGTATATTACTTGACTTTTAATGTGCTTAAGTATTTTCAATATGGTTTTGAGTTTAGTGTCTGTATCTGTTTATACCATGTTTTAGTCGTGCAGAGTATATGGCTTTCTACGGCTTTGTTGATGGTGCTTTCCACCACACCTTGAATATTGCCTCAGCTGCTTGGGTTCTCTATTCCCTAGGTTACGATTCGGTTAGTTCAAGAGTAGTTTGTATTGGTCCTACCACCAACAATATCATCAAGTATCGACCAGTCATAGGTCTTCTGACTAAAGCTGCCTCCCAAGATGTTCACAACTTGGTAGTCTTGATGGACTCATAACTAGTGATTTTTCATCTAAACCATGTTTATACCATTAGGAATCCTATGCTTCTCCATATCTTTCGGAGGGTACACTGGTTAGAAATGTCATTTGAAACTATCACCTATAGGCATATCCCTAGGGAACATAATGTAGTTGCTGATGCATTGGATAATTACATCCTAGATTGGCATATTGCCCATTCATGACATGAAAATCAAACTTGGCTCATTGTAAATAAACGATTAAAGACACATAAAACTCATGTAAAATACATTCACCATTTGAGATGTATAAACACCAAGTAAAAGTTTATATATATATATATGAACATGTCTTACAAAAACAAGGTCATGACACCTCATTTAAAGCACGTAGGCTTTCAAGTAAATATCACCATACAAAATCCTGAAGCTATCAGATTTCAGTGGATACATCACGCAATCATCATCTAATGATGCTTGTGGAAACACATCACTGCCTAGGCTACTCTACATAGCAGTCTACTAAAGCGACCTAGTATTCCTGCTGTAAGCCTCTCATACCTCAGTGGTAGGTCATCAATAGAAGCGTTAGGGATGTCTAGATTCAACCTCTGTAGGTTCTCCTCTAACTCCCCTATCACATCATCACCCTGTGGTACAAAATGGGATCTGGCTCATCTATCAAATGGGGAGGCTTCCCTAGGTCATGCTACTCTGACATCTACATGAAAACATTCAAGTCTCATTACTTAACATAAAAAATATAAAACATCAAAAACATAAAAACACTATTTCCATTTTAGGGTCTTTTGCTTCTTACCGGTGTCACCCTACTGTCCACCAGGTGGGAGCGGTAGGTCAAGGTCATCGCTGAAGTCAGTTCCTGCATATGCATAGTTCTCCACCATGAGGAGCTGATCTCTCAACCATCAAAAGAATGGGTTACAGAACTTTACCTTCCCCATGCCCGCTCCAGTGCGGGCCATAATCCACACCCACCTCTGCATGTGAGGGTCTGTTCTCTCAGCTCTGTAAATACCACCTAGGGTCTGATCTATGGAAACTGCTCAAAGAAGAAGAAAGCTAGAATGGAACTAAAACCGAATTGCTTCAGTTCCCCCTGCCGACACTTGGTCAGCTGATCCTTGAATATTGAAAGTAAAGATTCCACCCAGTTAAATACTATAGGTGCCATGTCCTCTATGGTGTAGAGCATATGTGCTATAGATTCTTGGTGTACTCCTTGGCTTCCCACCACTCTCTACATGGTAAACAACATAGTCTGTAGAGGTCCATCCATCGGTGCTTTTATGGTGATTTTTTTTCTTGTTGTCCTTGTCCTATGAATACAATCATGATCTATCAAATCCTGAGTAGTAATGTCCCCCCCATGGGAACCAGTAAGCGATATGGGAGCACCCTGTCTCGAAAGGCCAGTTAGGAAGTAGATGTCCTCTACCTCAACTGTCAAAATGTGAGCACCAACGTCAAAATATTGTTGCTCTGGATTCCACATCCGGAGTATATGTTCTAGTAATCGCTCATGCAATACCATACTGGGTGTGTGGAAGAACTTTAAGATTCCGCAGTCTCTCAATGCGGCTATGCAATCCACATCTCATTTGGTGAAGACACCGTCATTATAATGCTGTCTCTCTTTGCATATGACCATTTTTTATCAGTAAGAACCTACCAAAAACCATCACAAGACTTGTTAGAAACATTCTTAATCATCCAAATCAATTAAAATGATATATTTTTTCTTGTGTAACCATTTTTATTTCTCTACGGCCGGCACCGCCTATGTCCCATTGAGGACAGGTGGTGGCACCTCCTGTGTGCTATGTTTTCGATGCAGTTCTAGTGGCGTGCCACTTATCTAGCAAGGGATAAGAGTGGTGCCCCTTCCACGATTTTAGGGCTTTCCATATAAGCCAAAAACACCATTAAAAATCAAAACTAAAGACATAAAATGAAAGAGTAAGGTCTAGGATATTACTTGGAACTGACAGTGTGTGAAACTGACGATGGATGATCCTGATATTAGCGACTAAAAATCTGGCCAAGAAAATGCTCCAAAGGCTCTCCGTTATGGGTAAATAGCAAAATGTTTTGATTTTTTACTATTTACATGAATTTTATATACATTTTTGGGTTTGACATGCTATAGTTCTTTTTTAAGATCGTTTATTACTCAAAATTTATCAGTCGTAATCCTTTAATGTCAGTTATTGGGGCATTTAATACTTGTTTTTGAGTCGTTGTAGGATAGAAGAGCAGTAGTAGTAAAGTTTTGGGAGTTCATTTTTCACTTTTTCATACTACCATAAAATGAAAAAAGTCTTTGAGAATTTATTGCAACAATTTGGTCACGCTCTTGAAACTTAGCATCAAAGGTCCGAGTCCATTTATGATTCTTTTCAGGCTCGTAAAATCTCTCATCATGAAAAGAGACCTAATGGAGTCTTCTTTAAACTCTTTTCGGGCTCCTTAAATATGAAAAGATTGTCCAGTGATCTTGTCTTCTTCATGCTTGGTAAATCATTTGAAGAGTTGTCTCTCTGATGGTAGGTTATCTCCGACGGTAGGTTATCTCTTTTTCGGTTCAGATGGACTATTTACAAAAAAGGAACACTCCAGCTTGTCATGACTCAAAGAGTTCTCTAAGGTATTATTTTATACTTTTTCAGGACTTAGGGACTAAATCATACAAAAAACCACCCTTTCGAGTCTTGTTTCATGGTCATTGAGACTCTCTAAACATGAACAATACCGGGTTTTCTTTCATTGGCCTCGTTAAATTAAACATCGTGAGACCCTCTTTTGGGAATGAACCCCTCCTCTCTCAGGTTCATAAAACATATCAGTTTGGACTTGTCTTCAGACAAGCTATAACGAGTGTTTGTTACCCTCTTTGAACTCGTAAAACCAAAAAGAGGCACTCATCAACCATGATGGGGAAAATAGGAAGGGAATAATTTTGCAAATAAATGGCACTAGTTTGTTGTTACCTTTGAACATGGCACTTATCTACATATCATTTTAGTCAATTGGGTATTCAGCTAATCTCCGTGACAATCCACTTTCATGAGTCATGCCGCTCCGTTGATTTTGTCAAAAGAATGCATTGTTCACTGTCGCACAGTGTGTTTCTCTGGTCCAGTCATGCTGCCAAGTCTATTGTCATGCCGCTTGATGTTCAAAGGGAATTTGAAATTTTTTTACCTCTACAGTCAAAACAATACCTGTGTCAGTACTTTTGAGTCAGTATTATGGTTACTACATTCACATCATTCCAGAACTATGTTCTTCGTTTCGTGTCATTGATGTGGGACTCATCATGGCCCTCCTTTGACGAGACTATTCCCATCGACATCATCTCACGATCCAGGTAATAGTATTCGAAACAAATCTTAGTACCTTGAGATCTGTATGCCTTAATGATAGATTCTCTCGCTCTCAACATAGGTTCACATCATTGACCTTTGATCGATAGAATCAACTAGGTGTTTGACATCAGGACATCTATTCATGCTCAGTAGGTTGTACTAGGGTACCTTGGGAATCATTGACATCAATGGTGATCTCCCTCACACTTGTTAATGGTTCACATCATTGGATGGTAACCAAGTGGTTTCTACCATGTTCGACTTTAGATGATTGTAATCACATGGATAGAATCATACTTTGTGGAAGACGAGATGACGACCCTAGGTAATTGTTTAGTGCTCATTACTTTCCCCAGGTTGAGGTGGAGTTTTGTATATCTAGCATGGATCCACATTTGCGTCTATATGACAGATCTATGTTGTATGTCTAGTAGCTATGTCCAAGTTTGAGTCCTTTATCACATGTATCTATGTTGTATT
Source organism: Pseudotsuga menziesii (assembly GCA_001517045.1). Classification (NCBI taxonomy): domain Eukaryota; kingdom Viridiplantae; phylum Streptophyta; class Pinopsida; order Pinales; family Pinaceae; genus Pseudotsuga; species Pseudotsuga menziesii. The sequence continues at coordinate 136,432 of LPNX010500543.1, read as the reverse complement.
CTAGTATCCATGCTTGTTTATTCCTCTCATGGATATGCCTTGTATTGGTCCACAGCCATGGGTTGGTTACATTTGTCTATGAGTCAAAAGTATTGATGTACTACAAATGCCTACTGGATGAAATTCTCTAACCAAGCTGACATTTTCACCTAGAAGTGACAACTTGTTCTCTCAAAGCTCTCGCTTATCATATCCCTCTAAGTCTCATGCTTTGGGAGGAATTTTTTTATACCTAAATCCTATCACCATCATCTGATAAGACCCTTAACTTCCATGTTTTCAATTAATCCAAACACTTAGAGTGGAAACTTGCTTTGTTTGTCAATTATACTTGAAAAAACCTAGCACTGCGCTTTCCTTATGGCTGATGAGTGGTACCATGCTCAGCACTACCTGTATCCTATTTTAGAGAAGTGGTGCCACTGCCTATGGTCTTTGGTCTAAAATTGGTTCTCATTGAAACTACTCTATCATAAGGGAATAAAAGCGGTACCCTGGGTAAAATGGGAAAAAGAGAAGTTTATCAAGGCTTCTAGAACTTGAGCCTCGTGTCCTGCCTTATCCCTATAATTGTGGGTTAGTTTGAGCTTGAGATTCCCCATGGTAGGATCTTAGAGCCACCTCACCCACAATTCTCTCAACTATCACTATCCATTGAGCCTTATAAATACAAGCTCATATCCATAGTTGAGGGGGAGAACTATAGAGGTATTGTTATGCTATTGGATTGACCACTTAGTCCAAGTCATTGGAGAGCATAGAGAGCAAAGTTCGAGCTTATGGGGATGAAGTGTTTGTCTCATGGACGGGATTTTTGACACTAAGGCAACAGTTGTAATCATCTCCATACATTCTTAATGCAAAGCTGATTTCCATCCCACATTACTGTTGTTTTGATTTCACATGTACATGTTGTTAGATTCCTTAGTCACTAACATGGATAAGTAGATGATTTTCTGCTAGCTTTGATGTGTTTGCATGTTTGATCTATTTGCATGTACAAATGTTCACAATCGAAGAAGTATTGTAGGTCTCTATGACATTTAGGAAAGGTATTCATCCTTTGTTGTTCACTCATTTGTTCTAGATCTGAACCATTCAGACCAGAGAAACATCTTCTATCCGCAGAAGGTGCAATATTCCTAATAATAGTAAAGATCAGGAAGAATCTGAAAGTAGCCCAGGACAGACAGAAAAGCTATGCAGATAAGCATAGGGTGAATAGAGAGTTTAGTGTTAGGCATCATGTTTACCTAAGATTGAGGGAAAAGAAGATTTCTTTGAATCTTGGAAGTTGTACCAAGCTATCACCTAGATATTGTGGGTCGTTTGAAGTGCTTGAAAGAATAGGGCCAGTTACATATAGACTTGGATTTACTGCTAGCACTAGGGGTCATAATTTTTTTCATTTTTCCTTGCTTAAGAGATATGTACATGATCCTAACCATGTGATAAATTGGGATGTGATTCAGGTGGGGCCAGGGGGAGACTTCCAAATTGAGCCAATGTGCATCCTCGCCAAGAAGGTCACAATGCTCCAGAACCGAGTGATAGGGAAGGTAAAGGTGAAATGGGAGCACTATGGTCCTAAAGAGGCTGCATGGGAGCTGGAGAATGACATGTGATTGGCACGTCCATTTTTGTTCAATTCTGTGGAGCAGTGAGGGCAATACCAGCATAGCATTTTTGTTGAATTTTATAAAGCACTGAGGACAGTGTTTTTAAAGGGGGATGGGAATGAAACACCTAGCTTTTAACCCCATTTGATTAATGTATATGATGTAAATATTGTGATTAATCATGGTGTGGAGCTAAAGGAAAAAGCCCCACCATTGATTTAGCATTTTTATGTTTCATCGATTAAAATCGATGTCAATGGTATTTTTGTGCTAGCCAACACATTATAATTTTGGACATCATATAAATATGCAATTTAACTAAAAACTTACAACCAGCTATGTCAATGCAACAAATAATGAGATGGGGGCATGATTTCCTAAGGATAAGGTGGGGTGAATGTTTAACCTTGATCCATTGGGGAAAAGCCATGTTTCAAAAGAAAACACCCAAAAATGTATGCCCATTCCCTCATGCATTCACATTTTCATCTTCCCACACATTTTGGGGAGCTAGGGATGTTTTGATCATCCATCCTTCATTCACCCATGATTTGTTTTTTCTTCCTCACACAGCCGAACCTTACAAGATTTTTTATGCTTCATGTTTTCATTTTTTCCTCATTGTGCATGCCTAGTCCATCATATGGCTCTCACCAAAACATTGTGGTCCATTCAAATAATTCTCTATTGCATTATGTTCATGCACAATGTGCATTCATTCTGCTTGCATAACCGTTTTTTGTTCTGGGTTGTTCCCCCATTGTTACCATCCTAAGTCGCACAAAGGTTTGAGGTCTCCTTTATTTGATGAATGAATGAGCAGTGGAGATCACTCAATTTTTTGAGAAAGACTGGTCATCTATGGTTTCCTCAGTATTGTTGTGCAAAGGTTTTCTCTATCACAAAGTGAGTGGAAGCCTGTTTTGCTGTGTTGACATTGTGGTTTGCTGTGTGTGCATATTTTTCCTTGGTTTGAATTGGTTTGGAGTGGAATTGAGTCTAAACTAGCTTGATAAACCTAGTGTAGGAAGGAACCTCATAAATAGATCAAAAGGGCATTCTTTTCTTATTTTCTCACCCTGAATGACATTGGAATGGAACGCATATCCTGAGGGACTATGTAGAGGAGAAGGGGATGCTTCCTTGTGTTGGGTGTGTAGATGTTATAGGAGCCAAGCCCAATCTAGTGCAGGTGTACATAGCTTAGTTGTTGATCTCACTAGCTTAGTAGTTCAAGATTTCTAGCTCCTTTGCAGCCTGATAAACTCATATGTTCATTGGCTTGGATGAGTAGCCTGATAAAACAAAATGTTAGTTGCCTTGGATGATTAGGCTGATAAACCTAGCAGTATATTGGCTTGTTTGTTTATAGCATGATAAACCCAACTATGTTTGATTGGCTCATTTTTGTTGTATCCTTGGCCATGTGTGAACCTACTAGTGTTCCTTATTCCTTTATGGGAATCATGCCCATATCAGGGGTGGAAATGCTGTTGAGATATTGATGAGCACATTGGCCTATGGTTGGGTGGAACATTGCAGTAACGTAGCTAGTTACGGGACAAACTTATTTCAAGATAAGTATTCTTGTCTATGTTAATCTCTGTAATTTTATTTTCTTAATGAAATATGATGAACATGCCTAATGTGTTGAATTGATTAATTGCTTTCGCTATATAATTGCAATTGTATGCATCTGTGTATGTTTTTTTTGAATGCATTTCTAAATTACGTTATCAGGCTTACTTTGGAATGTATTCATCCATATATATTATGTATTGTACCTTGATGTTTATTCTAGGATGTATCTGTAATGTAATTGAGTCATGCCATACCCCAATGTTTATTTTGGGAAGTTTCTATAATGAGAAAGTCATGTCAAGTCATTGTGAGTAACCCTCCAATTGGTCAAGTGTTTAAGTCCCCACAGTTGTGGGGCCCTAGGGTTATTAGACTATCCTAGTGAATTTGACCCTAGGTGAGTCATTGTAAGTTGGGGAAATAGTCCCCAGCATTGTGTTACCCTCCTATTTGTCAGAGGAGGCAAAGTCCCCACAAGTTGTGGGGCACTAGGGTTATTAGACACTCCTAGAGATGTCGGCTCTAGTAAGTAATTGTCAAGTGAATGAAATAATATAAATAGAGAGTGAGTCTCTTTATTTATCACACACACACTCACTCATTGGGGAGCATGAGCGAGAGAGGATAAGCTCTCTCAGTGTGTGAGAGAGAGGCAAAATCTATGGAGATCATCTTTATGTTTTTGGGTTTTATTTTTGGTGTTGATTCTATCTTTGAGGAAGTTGAGGGGTTTTCACCATTTATGGTTTCCCTGAGGATAAAAACTGTGTTCATTGTCTCTTGTGTTTGATTGTTGTGCTTGTTATTCTCTCAATTAAAGATCCTAATATAATGCTAGCTAAATGATAAAAATATAACATGGTATCAGAGCTCACCTGAGAAGACTCACATTATGCAGCTGCAGAATCTAGGTATTCTTAATTTTTGTGTCTCTCTCCACAATCCATCAACAAAAGTATGCTAGGATGACTCTCCATTGAAGGGCGCATCTTTTTGTCGAAGTGGAATTCGATTTCGAGCATTTTCATTTTTCGGTGCGGAAATTAGGAATTTCTACATAAAAAGAATTTTTGAGTGACCCCAGAATAGGATTTTTATCCACATAAAAATCAAATTTTAGAGACCTAGATCAATATTTTTGGTTGGGTGGAACTCCAGGAGATTCAAACCCTAGTTTGACCCCGAGCTAGAAAAACCCTAAATACTAAAACTACTAAGCTGTGGTACATTCACTATATCCAGAGATTTGTGAAGTTTTAGGATCTAAAAATTGCAGAAGCTGAATATGAAATCCTGTTCTACATTCTATCCAAAATTCAGTCTCATATTCCGTATATTCTGGGTGATATGATCCCTCCACATTAGGGCTATATCCTCTTCTAGAATTCATCCATAAACAGGACACCTGGGGAGAATTGATATTTATTTGGATACAAAGGTCCAAATTAAATTTATGAATATGCTACATAAATTTCACAGACTTTAATTTCTATGCTCCAAGATTCAATCTCTGAAGATGAACCAGTGACACGTGGAAGTCCATACAACTTCGTCGTTTGGAACAGTCCTGTAATAGGTCACCTTGGAAAAACAATCAGAAGTCCCAATTGGTGAAACCAATTCTAATGAAACCTATGGTGTTGGATCAGGGACATGCGAGGATACCTTATTGCAAATTTTTAGACACAAAGGAGTAGTAATTTTAGAGATACTGCAGAAACAACAACATGAATTTCTGGAGGAGAAATTGGAAAACTAGGGCTTCCTGTTTTGAGAGCTTCCCTCCACTATTTTCAGAAAAGGAGTACATTGGATAGATCCAGTTGAAGAGATCTATCCTTCTATCCAATCAGATCTAAAATATTCCAAGTTTTGAAAATTAGGCTTTCTCTAACAAAACCTAGATCAGCCAACTCTGGAACCAGGACGAAAACCTCAAACTGGTAAGATCTAATATTTTGCTATTTCCATTTGAGGTTCTCATTTCAAAGTGATCTATCACATCATCTTGATGATAATATTGGTGAAGTTGACAACTTCCAAGAATGGATGTATTTGATCTCTCTGAAGAAAATGAATTGGACACCTACATGAGTAGAGATGTTCTAGTTCCAAAGGGAGATGACGCTAGAAGCATTACACAAGAAGAACTTGGTACAGGCCAAGAAGATCATTGTTGATTCAGTCACGAATCAATTTAGTGTCTTCCTTAAAGACACTGAAGATATTTGATTCCTTGACCAAGCTATTTGAAGGGAAGAACATAAATTAGAATATGACCTTAAGAAACAAGTTGAAGAATGTGAAGATCCAGAATGCAGAGACCATATAGTCATAAGGGACCCTCAAATCAAAGAACAACTTGAAGCAGTAAAAAGAAGAAGTGAAGAATACAGAAGTGGTGATAGCCACCTTGAATTTCCACCGAGGATCATGGAATTCATTCATGCAAGGAATGTGTGCTAGAAGGAAGTGATTCCTTTCAAGAGACTCTGGGAGGAGAACACACAAGAATAACAAGTTCGATAAGAGAAGGTGGGAGCAACTAAAGATCAAGCTCTTACCATCAAAAGAAGATCCCTCAAGCGATGAGGAATATGAAGGTATCAACTCTTGAAGAAACTCTTATCCATCTTAACATTTGGATATGAAGTGATTCTATTATGAATGAAGAAGATGATGAAGTTGAAGACTCAAGAAGGAGTCTACCCATGAAACAAATAAATATAAGTATTCAATTGTCATTTCATGATATTTTTTTGTTATGCATTTGTTTATATTTAGTTAATGTATTATGCATGATAGAATTTTTGCATTAAAGAAAATATACTATTAATATGCATGTTATGGGTAAGTAGCTCATGGTGCTATACAAATATCCATTGCTTCTTATCTAGAATGAAACCTCTTTGCTGACATATTGGATTAGTGCACAATATCAATGTTGTCTTGGTGGAGATGGAAAGCATCTAGAAAAGTTTCCATGAGATATGGATGAATGTTGTATTGGCTAAAGTAGTCACATGATCATATATTTATACATAAGAAGTTTCCATTATGAATATTCCTTATGAAATGTCTCTAACCATGCAAATGCATTTTACTTGTAGGAAATATCGCATACATAATCGTCTACAAGCAAAGAAGGATGAGACTTGCTCAGAAGAACAAGTAACGATAGTTCAAGATGAAAAATAATATGACGAATGCAGTGACATCATTAACGCAGAACCTTCCAAGAATAAAGGGAAGACGAGTTCAAGAAGTATGATGTCTAGGATACAATATCAATACTGAAGAGAAGTTCATATTTCCATGATGTAGTAGATGGAAACATCATGGGATACAAAGCAAGATTCGAAGAGACATTTGCAGCTAGTGGGAGTTGAGACACATGACAGGCATAATCATGTGTGCAAATGAAAGAAGACATTGTATAAGCTCAGAAGACACCCATGGGATAACACATACATGAGGAGGTTGATAAAGATCTGAACCTTTGCTAGAAGGTTGATAGAGGATGACAAGCTCATAGATGGGTGCGAGATGAAATTTTGAAAAAGGTTCAAGATAGAGTATCTTGGTATCCAGTGATCCTAGATTGATAGATAGAAGATTAGTAGCATAGGAAGCTACTTGTCACTTTGATACAGAATGTTTCAGTATGGAAGACAGAGGGGGTATGATGCTTCATAGGGAGTGAATGCAAAAGATACTAAGGTTCAACATGGTGTGACAGGATGGAAAGATTACTGATGAATCTAGGATTTACTAAGAGTGAAGTGGATTCCAACCTTTTCTTTAAGGTTGAAGGCAGAAGACCAGTAATGCTCCTATTATGTGTCGATGCACTAATTTCTAGGCATGGAGGTGTGGATAGGGGAAGTATGCAGTAAAGATACTAAAGAGGTTTAGGATGATGACTACAAGGCCATCACCACACCTATGGCATCAAACCTAAAGCTATTGAGTGTTGCCTCATCAGATTCAGTTGATGCCACGATGTATTGCCAGATGATTTATTTCTTGATGTAGCTGACAAATACTAGACCAAATATTTTCTTTGCTGTGAACACATTGAGACATGTTAATTTGATGGTTTCAAAGCATGCAGTGAGGTACCTGAAGGGTATAGTTGAGTATGGGTATTTTCTCAAGTATGATATGAATCCGAATATTAACTTGGAGGGCTATGTGGATTCGTATTGGGAAGGCAGTGCCATTGATAGGAAGATCACTTCGAGGTGCTACTTCAATATGAGATTAGGTGTGATCTCTTCATTTTACAAGATGGAGTCCTGCATGGTGCCGAGTATAGCTGAGGAAAAAGATGTTGCCAGTTGTGATTTGGGAGGTAGTATGTTTCTTTTGAAAACTACTATTTGATTTGATTGATCTGACTTGCATTTTTGGTATGATGCAGAGAGGAGCAGTAAAGATCCAATTTGTGATACAAATCAAGATCTCTTGAAAGAGGGAGTTCTCGCATAGTTGTTGAGACAGGTCGTCTGAGCATAAATCCAGGAGAAGCTCATAAGTTGCTCAGACGTAATAGGTCCTGTAGGTTGTCCTCGGATGTGATAGGTCCTAGCGAAGCTCATAGGTTATCGTTGGATGTAATCATCCTTGATGTGATTCTATGCTAGAAATGGCCAGAGTGAAGTTTGAGTACTTCAGGGAGAAGCTTGGTGTTCTCCATATCAAGGTTCCCTCCAAAGGGAAGTGATGATTTTGTAATCCCTTCTAACATGGTGAGAGGATTGGTTCCTTCCATTGTGAGATGTATGTGATGATACCACATCCAGCATGAAAAAGGGCTGGGTCTATGAAGACACATCTAGTATGAAAAAAGGACTAGCTCTGCGTGGATACCACATCCAGCATGAAAAAGGGTTGGCTCTATGAAGACACATCTAGTATGAAAAAGGACTAGCTCTGTGTAGGTTCCACATCTGGTATGAAAAAGGACCGGCGCTGTGAAGACTCATCTAGTATGAAAAAGGACTAGCTCTGAGTAGCTGCCACATCTAGTATGAAAAAGGACCAGCTCTGTGATGCCTCATCTGGTATGAAGAAGGACCAGCTCTGTGATGCCTCATCTAGTATGAAAAAGGACTAGCTCTGTGATGATACATCCAATATCAAAAAGGAATTGCTTTGTATAGGTTCCTATGATGAGAAGAATCAAGAGGTAGCACCCCTGATGATGACCCAGTGATGATCCAGATCCAGTGATGATCCAGGTCCAATGACGAAGATGACTTGAAGATAAAGATGACTTGAAAATGAAGATGACTTGAAGATGAAGATGACTTGAAGATAAATATGACTTGAAAATAAATATGACTTGAAGATGAAGATGAATTGAAGACAAAGATGACTTGATGATGATCCAGATGATACAACTAATAATACTTGTGCTGATATATTGTGTCAAGAGAATACCTTCCTAGTTAAGAGAGAGTTTTGATGTATTTGTAACTTCAGAATGTATTCATCTGTATATCTTATGTATTGTACCATGATGTTTATTCCATGATGTATTTGTAATGTAATTGAGTCATGTCATACCCCGATGTTTATTTTGAGAAGTTTCTATAATTAGAAAGTCATGTCAAGTCATTGTGAGTAACCCTCCCATTGGTCAAGGGTTAAAGTCCCCACAGTTGTGGGGCCCTAGGGTTATTAGACTATCCTAGTGAAGTCAACCCTAGGTGAGTCATTGTAATTTGGGGCAATAGTCCCCACCATTGTGTTACCCTCCTATTTTTTGGAGCAAGCAAAGTCCCCACAAGTTGTGGGGCACTAGGGTTATTATACACTCTTAGAGATGTTGTCTCTAGTAATTAATTGTTAAGTGAGGCCGGCATGTTGGAGTGGGTTTAAAGTGAACGAAAGAATATAAATAGAGAGCGAGTCTCTCTATTTATCACACACACACTCACTCATTGGGGTGCATGAGTGAGAGAGGAAAATCTCTCTCATTGTGGGAGAGAGAGACAGAAGCTATGGAGATCATCTTTATGTTTTTGGGTTTTATTTTTGGTGTTGATTCTATCTTTGAAGAATTTGTGGGGTTTTCACCATTTATGGTTTCCCTAAGGATAAACAATGTGTTCATTGTCTCTTGTGTTTGATTTATGTGCTTGTTATTCTCTTAGTTAAAGATCCTAATATAATGCTAGCTTAATGATAAAAATCTAACAGAAAGATAGTGATGTTCAAAATCTTCACGGAGGCTCTAAGAATGAGTTCCAAGAACAAAGGAGGAGCTGCATAAGTAGATGGGATCATGTATGGTAAGTGGTAAGACACTAAAATAAATTTATTGTTTGGATAATCAAACATCCGGGAAGTCACTGGGTTGCGCACCATCAAGAATAGGGTCATCCACAAAGTGTGAAAGGTCTGGCATATGGATCTTAGAGTCCATGATAGAAGACATGGACAACACTGAATGTGTGAGTGAATCATGAATATAAATATCAGCTCCATTAGTCACTTCTTTTTCATCAACAACATCATAAGAATATGAATCAAGATCTTCTACTTCAAGAGACACAGAAAAAGATGGTTGTTCAATGTTTGCTTCTTGATTGAAAGAGGAAGCATTCGAATCAAAGAGAGTAGTAGCAACAAGAACCGTATGAGAAACTTCTTCTTCATGACCAACTTCATCAAATACTGTAGAGGCCGAGACATCTTGAGAGAGAGAAATCATTGAGCTAGAGGCACTCTCCACATAGCTAGAAGGATCCTCATTTTCCTTTCCCAAAACTCTATCCAATGTTGTCCACATATCCTTTGGGTATTCAATAGAATCAATAAGGTAGTGCATGCTTAGAGAGATAGCTAGACAAATAGCTCCAATTTCTCTATCACAATCATTCAACCAGTCACTTGGCTCTTCATAAGACTCTTCACCAGCTCCAATAGATATCTCATAGAGACCTTGTCTCGTTAGAGACAAAATAATCTGCAATTTTGACTCTGAATAGGTTGTGAATGGACAAAGAAGAGGAACTGATACTCTTGAATCCATTCAAAGTTGAACCTACAAAATAAACCTGCAAATCTAAAAAGGAGGATTAATTAATGATCTCTCAAAGATATGATATCATGTAGAGCTTCGATATCCTCAACTCTGATACCATGTAGAAATTCTAAAACCTTGATGGCATAAGGAATTTCATAAAGAAGCTAAGGATCTAGGCACACAATTAACCTCACAGAGAATTGTAGAGAATTAGCATAAGGAGAGAAAAAGAAGAATTAATGAACAGACATGAATTAATGATCAATATATGATAATTGATATTATTACATAGGTAATACATCCTTATAAAGGAAAATAGAGTTGCTAGAAGACACCTCAAGCTAGCTCATAAAGCAGGCTTACTAATTATGATAAACCCCATAGTTGGCTAAAGCACTTTCCCAATCTATCAAGCACCTCACAAATTAGCAATAGCATGTGTGAGTGATGATGAGTGAAGGAAATACTTGCTAATCCTAGAATATGGAGAGAAAATAATGGAGGATGGGTTGGAAACAAAAACTATCACTTTCCTAGTTGACTAGCTTTACCTTATCCACATAAAAGCAGGATAAAGAAGAAAAGTAGAATAAAGAAGAATCTATTGTAAAGTGCTATTACTAATTCTGGAAGGACATAAAGTGGTGAATATCAACCCAGAATTAGAAATAAATCATTCCTATGATATAGATGGCAAGCGTTATCTCTAAGGTGCAAGTGGATGCCAACTATCTAAGCTAGTGGGTAGGAAATTAATAAAATAATGATTAATTATTTTATGAGTTGGTTTATGATATTCCAACATTTACCCCTTGCAAGTTTAGAAGTATGGCTTTGATTTACCCTAGACATGGGAAGAGGTTTTTTCGGTATTATCCTTCTAGGACATCCCCTCTTTACCTCTTTCAGGATTTTCACTTCAATTTTAGGTCCCCTCGCCATTATTATTATAGATCCTACCATCAACTTCTTGATTTTTGTCTTTTTATGGAGGCATAACATCCTAAACAACCTCATTGCTCCATCTAGGTCTTTTCCTTTCCTTGCACAAGGTTTCCTTAAACTAGCGTAGATCCAAATCCTAGGCTCTATCAAGCACCGGGAGGGATCAAATCTCTCAAGTGCAAACCTCTTCTTAGGTATCCATTGATTTGATTCAAACCAGAAGACACATCTTTTTATTTAAGGTCCACATATAATATTTTTATTATTAATATTTAATATTATTTATGGCCGACATATAATATTTTTTAATTTGATAGGAACAAACATTACAAGATTTCTCCATACATGGTTTTAAAACCACATGCAAGGACCTCCTACAACCATGGGTTGTTTAGGAGGCCTTGGACATGGTCTTAAAACCATTTGCAAGGCCCTCCTAAACCATGGGTTGTTTAGGAGGCCTTGCACATGGTTTTAAAACCATGTGCAAGGCCAACATTTTTTTGAGGATAATTCAATTTGTTATTTTTTATTATTTTGTTAGGTAGAAAAATTACAACATCTCCCCCATATTGTGTTTTTTTCCTGACCCACATTTTTTTTTTACAGATAATTAAATTTTTACTTTTTTATTGTTTTGTTAGGTAGGATGATTACAAGATCTACCCCATATTAGATTGTTTTTTGGATGACATTTATTTTGGCCTATAATTAAAAAGAATGTTTTTTATTAATAAAAATAACGTTGTGTAATGTTACATAACATTACAAGAGCTCCCCCATACTGGGTTGTAGAGCGCCTCTCGACACAATTAGTAATTTGAATCTCCTCATCCTCCACTCTCCTAGGTTCAATCTACATATTATCATCACCCCCAAATTCCTTATTATGATGTTTGACTGTACTTTATGAACCTTCCATGTATTTGGAGTACCCATCCTCCTTTAGAAGATTCCTTGATTTCTTAGACTTTGTATACATATTCCTTTTCTAGTTCTAGGTCACACTACCTGTGTCCTGATGCTCCTTTTGTTCTCTAATCGTCGCTCCACCCATAGAAATTTTATGAACAATCTCATCCACCTCTACAAAATTGCTCCTTTTTAGGAAACCATCACACTCATCTTGTTGTCAAATTAATACTTCACACATTATTATGTAGAGAAAAACATGATGGTGAATGCTTTTGTCTATATTTGTAGTCTATTTTTTAGCATCAATAGCCACCTTAACCAAAGACATTTTCAAATAAAATGGAAGGTTGAATGGCTTACATAAAAAATGACTTAAAATATAGATATGATACATGAATTCCAACTGAAATGACCTTCACACATCACATACTTCTGTAATACAAACAAATTTATTTGATTCTTAATTGGTACACATCCCTAAGAAAGATCCCCTTTCCCTAATTTTTCTCCAGAGTGTCATCTTTGTATAATGGTGGCCATAATCATTTTGTTAACTATGAATTAACTTCATGATTTAGGAATTCAAATTTGATGTAGGCACAATCACTTCAACCATTAGCATGCATGAATTAACAGGATCATGGTCATGTCTTTCCTTCTAGTAGAATATTAACCATTAGCATACAATGGTGCATCCGTCTTAAAAAAGATAAATATAATATTCATACAAATATCCATAACTTACTCTTGTTTCTCTCATTTGGAGCATCCGCTAGGATTGATGTTGGAGTTGATCACCTATTAGATATTTTTCTCTAGGGACAAACAATAGTTTTATAATTCAAAGGAGAACGAATTACAATCCAGTATGCAACACTCCTAAAAATATGTTTAAATATCAGTTGTTGGAGGATTGGGTGCTTCAAGTTCAATGTAGTTGTTGCAGGATTGTTTAACCTGGAAATTTGGAATCTTTCGACCCCTCACCTATCATGTCATACCACTAGTGCTTAATCTAATCCTTGGCATAATATTTATCTATCCTACAACACCTCTACTACTGTCATTAAATATTTGAAACCTCCACCTTATCCTTTCTCTTGAAATCCCTCAAAGATGAAATATTTTAGCTGATGTGGAAGGTGATGGGGAATCATTGGATTACCATAAACTACCGCAAAAGATTTTTTTGTTTTTCATCAAGTATTTTTAACAATTTTCATGCTTTCATGTTTTCTTAAAACTCCACAAGGTAAATTTCATTCAAGACATAAGTGATTTGTCCAAAGTATGTCTAGTCTTGCCATCTAACCTCTTACTGAAGTTACACCATGTTTAACTAGACAAGCAAACGGTGTAGACATGCCTCTAAGGGTTGTAAGTTGGATTCGGTACAATTTATTTCGATGTATTTGGTTATGGGTCCTATTGTCGATAGAGTAGACCTCATGGATGATAAATGTGCTTACATGGCTTCGGCTAACCTTCCTCTTCCTATGACAGGTGCAAGAAGGATTGAAAGGGCGTGCCTAGGTAACAACACCATACTCCTTATTTATAATGCTTAGAAACAAATAACCCAATGCTATCTCATACATTAAATTCTTTTAACTTTATATGGTTCTAAAGTATTGGAAATTTCCATGCAGGTTGACTCCCAAAGGGGGCTTCGAATGCTGCTTGGCTCAACCAAAGTTTGCAAGGTATAAGCGCTTAACCTAGATGCTAAGAGCAAGCTTAACTCTGACCAAGGCTTCGAATTAGTTTGACACTCAACACGAGTGACAGCCCAATCTGGACTCCCCAAAGTCACATGGGTTCTATTGAGATGTCAATTGTTAGAATCCCTGGCTATCCATCGGTCATCACTATGTTATTAAATGCTTTTGTACCCGTGACCTTCAGGTCAATGAAGAGTCATATCCACGACCTCCTTAGTTCAAAGGCATCACCAGGGTTTGGTATTAGGTGCTTGTGCACATTCGAGCCAAAATTCAGTGAGGGTTTTGGGGTTTCAGTACACGGGAGGAAATACCATGCTAGGGAAATACCCTTACACTACTTGTAGCGAAGTTGGTTCAAGTCCTTTGGGCCAGGTGCAGTTGGAGAACTATGACCAAAACAATTACTCGCAACAGGTCAGTAAACATCTAAGTTTTAGATGTTTATTTTTTATTTTTTATTCTGCGGGGGTAACAAGATTCTCGTCCTACTGTGGATAGTAACTTATGTCTCCTGGACATAGGTTCCAGACACGAGGTCTGTCAGTTGAGTGCAAGGGCCTTTTCCTTGTAAGTAGATTTATCATCTATGAGTTAAAACTCTATTGGCTGTGGGGCTTCATGCATTAGAAAAAGGGGTTTTCTTGTTTGATGCTAGTAAGGGAACTGAGGGTTCCATGGTTGATTTATCAGTGTTTTGATGGATTCTCAATGTATAATGTTAACTGGAAGTGACAGTGTGGTACACTCATTGTCGTATGAATGATGGTATTTCACAATTCCTGTAAGTAATTACTTGGACTGTCCGACTCCTTGAGGTTCTAAGACTGGTTTCGTTGTATTTTTATTTAAATAGTGAAGACCAAAGGTGTGGCATTCAGTCCTGCTAAGTTTACTAAGCTCTGCTGTCGAATAATTTACAGTAAATTACGAATTCCTATTTTTGGGTAATTATGGACTGTAATAGATTTCTTCTGTTTTAAGTGTTGTTAAGCTGCGACTCTGGGTGTGAAACATTGGCCCAGCTATGTATAGATGTTATAATGCTTTTTTTTAATTAATATAGATAAGGTTTTTGCACCGAACTCTGTAACCAAAGGAATGTAAAAAGTTGGAATTGATACTCTTAAACCCTTTGTTTTTTATCACATGCTTGGTTTGTATAGCGAGGATATCATAGTAAAAGGGGCTTGAATAAGGTGTACAACATGTAAAAATTCATTTTCCGAGGACTGTTAACCCCCCGAAGTCTCATCAATAGTTTTTGTATTGCATAGAATACCGGGTCGAGAGTTCAAACAGCCGTAAAATTTTGACAGAGGCACTGAAAAAAGGATTACCCAAAACCCTCATTTCGTCTCTGCAAAAGCTAGCATGACTGGAGTAACTCGCCCTACGCTTTTCCCAGCTCAGTTAAAACCCCACTTGAATTTTGGGTGTGTGTTTCACATAGCACAAGGGATTCACATTTTGTCTTTCATAACAAAAATTACACTACGCTGACAGATTTTTATTTCAAGGAATAAACCCCACCATGTGCCAGGTTTTCTATGGCTACGAGGATTCTCTTTGTAAGGCCAAAGGTTTCCAAAATGGTAAAATGTTTAGGGTCATGAAAAGGAGAACGAGGTCGGGTATATAAATGAAGAGTTAGTGCTTGCATGCTTTTGGGGTCATGAGTCGTTCTACTCACTCAGTACAGGTGGCTTACTAGTTATACAGTTTCCCAAATCAAATATCCTTTAAAACTACAAATAGTAGAAGTAAAGTAAAGGGAAATGCTGAAATCAATGCTTTCTTTTGATCTCGAATCGTAAAATCACACCAATGAGATAACCACGCAGAGATAGATGTATCGTTTCATTTCTGGATTTAGTCTGATAACATTAAATAGATTGGACGCATTAAGAGTCCCTATCGGTTACCGATCTAGAGGTGATCTAAAACAATTGTAAAACAAAATATTGAGTGCAAGATCCTAGGAAACACCGAGTCATACTTAGGACATCAAATCAGATCTATTACTTATGCATGCAAGAACTAGAATTGAAATATTTCCTACTCTGTGCGTTAGTTTAAAAAGGTTGCATCAAAACAAGCCATCCTGATAATAAAGCTAAAGTGCAAATAGGATTACTAGCTACAGGATCATATATATATATATATATATATATATATACATATATATACATATATATATAATATGCTTCTTATCGACAGAGCATGTGAACAAAAGATAAATATTTACTTGCAGCTTATCCCATGAAATTTCACACACGAATAATGACATAATCTAAGAGAAACAATGTAGGTTACAGTATACATAAAAACAAACAAACTCATACTCAGAAAACCTATAGATCAGAGGTACCAAACTGCGATGGAAGTAGCCACGTTCCACCCAACCATAGACTAGGATCAGCTTCTTTTCCTTCTAGTCACCCCCGAGCCAAACCTCCTAGGACAACAGTAAGGATTGCTAACTTCAGCTTCCGTTCTTAAGACTGTCCACAAGCAATCATGCCCAACGGCAGGAACTCTCTCAACAGAGTCCTTTTCCCAGCATACTCAGCAGCGTCCTCCCTACACCATATTCTCTTTTTGTTCCCATTTTTCTTGTATCCCCTGTTTTTGTTTTGCCTAGGTCTTTCCCCATTAGCCCTCTCCCTTTCCTCATCGAAATTCCCAAGGATTCATGGTATCCCCTATTTCAGGGATGTGTCTGTGCTGATTCTGCACACCCGACACTTACTTTATTCCAGTCCCTAGAAGTTAGCCAGTCTTTGTCCTATACTGTCTCCTGCTCCAGGTTTCCTCTTTTTAACCTGGCTGCTTCCACCATATTCATTGCATTAATAATTTTTGTCTTTTTCTCATTGTCATTAACCCCCAAGGGTAAATTATTACATAGTCCTCCCTAGACTCTTTGGATGAGTCATCAATAGCCATAATTTATTAATCATAGATAGTTAGCATTCTTTCAATAATAAAAATTTAAAAAAATAAAACATAGTCTGGGGGCATTACATCCACACCCCCTTATTTTGAACACTGGCCTCAATGTTGATTCTCTCCCATTGGCTCGATAAACAAGCTAGGGTACTTTGTTCGCATTTCTTCCTCTAGCTCCCAAGTTGCCTCCTCGGGGCTAAAGTGCTTCCATTGCACTTTTACCTGAGTGATGACTCGATTCCAAAGTACTATTTCTTTCTTGTCCAAAATGCATGCAGGTTCCACCTGAAACTCTCCTTCGGGTTCCACCTGTACTACATTCCAATCGATAATGTGAGCAGAGTCATATACATATTTCTTTAGCAATAAAACGTGAAAACGTTATGAATCTTTAAATGAACAGGTAGGGCCAGCTTGTAAGCTACAAGCCCAATTCTCTCTAGGACTTGGAAAGGTCCACAAAATCTTGGAGCTAGTTTCTTGTAGCTCCCCAGATTGAGGGAACTCTTCTTAGGTTTGACCCGTAGGTACACATGGTCACCAACACAAAAATCCTTATGTTTTCTTTTTAAATCCGTGTAATACTTTTGTTGATCTTGAGCCATTTTTAGATTCTTCTGCACTTCATGAACTATTTGTTCCATCTCCTGTAATAGCTCAAGTCCAATTAGTACATGATCCACAGGATTATCCCAACTGACAGGGGTATTGCGTTTTTTCCCATATAAAATTTCGAATGGACTCATTTTAGCTGAGGCCTAATAACCGTTATTATAAGGGAACTCCACCAGGTGCAAATAGTTTTCCCACTTAGTGGGTCTTTTCATAACATACATCCTTAACATGTTTTTGATGGTCTGGTTGGTACGTTCTGTCTGCCCATCCGTTTCCGGATGGTAACTGGTGCTAAATTTGATCCTGGCTTCTAAACTTGCAAATATAGATTTCCAGAAATTTGATGTAAATTTCACATACCTATCAGATATTACAATTTTTGGTACACCGTGCAGTTGAAATATCTCTTTTAGAAATATTTCTGCAATATCAGCCGCCTTATGTGTTGATTTTACTGGAATAAAATGTGCATATTTGCTTAATTTGTCCACTAGCACCATGATAGAGTCATGTTGTTTCTGTGTTTTAAGTAGGGCCAGTGATGAAATCCAGGGATATGATCTCCCATTTCCACTAGGGTATTGGTAGAGGCTGTAATAGGCCAGTCGGGTGCCCATGTTCTGTCTTAACTTGCTGGCATTCTTTGCATTTGGACAGATACTCTACTACATCAGAATTTAAACCAGGACAAAAGAACTACTTCCTCAAAGCAGTTACCATATTTTGGTAACCTAGATGACCCGCAAACGGAGGTTTGTGCATCTCGTTTAAAATAAACAGCTTGATTTCCAAATCATTAGGGATGTACAACCTGTCCTTAAACCAAATAAATCCCTTTTGGTCAACTTTAAAAGCTGCCCCGTCTAAATTTATCTAGTTATTTTGTATTTTACTGAGTAGTTTATTGTAATCGGTGTCCTGGGTGCTTTCTTCCTTGACCTTGTCCAAGAGGTCACTCTTGGGATGGCTCAAGATTACCTCACTAATCCCATGAGTTCTCCAACTCAGTGCGTCCGTAAACTTGTTTTCCTTACCTTTAATATGGCTTACCTTGAAGTTGAACTCACTGAGGAAGGCCAACCATCTTGCTTGTCGGGGATTTAGACCGGACTGCGTAAATAAATTTTTCACACAGGTGTTATTAGTCAGTAATAGAAATTTCTTTCCCAGTAAGTAGTGCCTCCACATTTTTAAAGCGTGCACCACGACTACTTAATCTAAGTCGTGGACCACGTAGTTACGTTCGTGATCCTTCAACTTGTGGGACTCATAATAGGCCACATGTCCTTCTTGGGACAAAAACCTTCCTACTCCTTCTAAGTTGGCATCTATACAGACCGTGTAGTTTTTAAGGGGGTCGACTACCTTTAGGACTGGGGCCCTGGTTAGTAACTCCTTAAGTTTATCGAAGCTTTCTTGGCACCTTAATGACCAAACAATCTTTACCCCCTTCTTCTGTAAGGAGGTAATGGGGTACGCAATTTTGGAAAATCCCTCAATAAATCTTCAATAATAGCCAGTAATGTTCAGGTACACAGGGTACTTGCAAAAGACTGAATACCTCGAGAAACCGCTTCACACAAATAAATCACAGATCAACACACCGATGTGGGAATCATACCCAACTCAAGGTGGTGGTGCTGCTAATATATTGATGAGCGCATTGGTGTATGGTTGGGTGGAACATTGTAGTGATGTAGCTGGTTGCTGGACAAATGTCTTTCAAGATAAGTATTCTTGTCTATGTTAATCTCTACAATTGTATTTGCTTAATGAAATATGATGAACATGCCTAACGTGTTGAATTGATGAATTGCTTCTGCTGTATAATTGCAATTGTATGCATATATGTATGTTTTCTTTCAATGCATTTTTAAATTATGTTATGGGGCTTAGATTACCGGATTGGTGATGCCTTGAATGATTAAATCTGTCCAAGACTTATGTTAACAGGTTAGCTTTCCTTCCATAAATATTCCTTTTCGCAACTTGCGGGAAGCAGCTTCACAATATCTATTTCCACAAATCTCCTTCAACAACTCTCCTTTCCACATGTAGGATGCAGGATGTGGCTTTATAATATCTATTTTCATAAATCTCCTTCCGCAACTCTCCTTTCCGCATGAGGGATGCAGAATGTGGGATGTGGGGTCGCAGTTTCCATTTTTTACCCAATTCCACCACTCAAGATTTCTGCAGGATTGATTCTTGCAGGTTGCATTAAAGGAAATTTGGGGTCTAAAATGGGCGTTATAAGAAAACGCGGCAACAATAAATTTTGTGAGTTGGAATTCAAGAACCAATAGAATTTCAATAAAATGAGTCAACCATAATGGTTGAATTGGCATATTTGTCATAAAAGAAAACTACTTTTTTTGTAGGTATTTTTGGCATATCTCCCTATGGTTTTACTCAATTTTGAGTGGGAGATATCATTGGATGCGGAATTTAATCCCATATCCAACGAGTACACACACTACATACTTTTGACAAACCCTGCTACCCCAAAAATAAGAAGTACCTAAAAAATGTGATGATGACATCATCATCACATTTTTTCAGGTATTTCTTATTTTTTGGGTAGAGGAGTCCATCAAAAGTATGCAGTGTGTGTACTTGTTGGATGCAGAATTATATTTCACATCCAACGAGCTCTCCTAATCTAAATTTGATTAAAACCGCAGGGAGATATGTCGAAAATACAAACAAAAAAGTAGTTTTTTTCATTCTTTGTCCAAAATTAATAACTATTATTTTATTATTTTCCTTCAGAGGCCCATTTTAGACCTCAAATTTACTCTAATGATTCTCCATTGTTGATCTATCTCTAGATGCAGAATATATAGTGACCGTTGATTTCATCGCAATATTTCTCTGCCATTCGATCTCCTCTCAGATCTTTCTTCATGGATCGTCAAATTGATCAATGACAGGATCAATTTCCCTGTTCTTGGGAAGCTGGAGAATTTATCCGCATAATTGAATAGATTGAACCCAAGATGATTTCATGCCTCTATAGATCTCTGCAAAAATTGGGAATCCATCAAAATACATACATAATTCAATAAACTCCGAGCTGGACACTCCTGCAACAATCAGAGTGAGCAGTTATAATTGTGTTCTATCTCTAGTGGATAGGAAGGGACATTACAATGTGGTATAAGAACTTGGGGTTGTAGCATTGGGCCTTTATGGGCCAAGTTGAATAGTTAATAGAGCTATTGGTAAATGGTTTTTACTTCTGATTTTATTATGCGGTGAATAATTTTGTTTATTAACACATATTGTAGAATTATAGTCACCTTCAAAGGGAAGCATTCCAGATAGTTTTGTTCGGTAAAGGTTGTTTGGATGAGCCATGAGAACCAGCATGTGTGATGATTCACAAAACCCCAATGAATATGAGGAATATGCTATGGGGTAAAATGTCTGAATTGGAAATGATGAGACACAGTCTAATGGGAGGAGTTTTCAAGATACTCCCACATATTTTGCAGCCACCATGAGAATAATAAGAGTGGATATGCAAAGGCATAGGGAAGATAATGAAATACTGGGGTAGATAATGAAATATTGGTTAAGGTTATTGAGGAGCAGAATCAGCTGAATGCTACCATGCTACAAATTTTGATAGACATTCATAGGCGGATGAACTCTGGGGACCGAATAGTGAGAATAGAAGGAAGTAAGAGCACTCCTAGAAGAAGAAAGAGATCTCCTAGTGGGTCATCTTACTCTAAAGGATCCATTGGTGGTTCATTTTCTTCTTCTCATGAGAAGAAGAGAAAGAGGCACTACCAGAGCCATTCACATGATGAATTTAAGAAGGAAACGTCTCCTACCTTCACTGGTGAGATAAAGAATGGTGAAGAAGATGAAGCTTAGGTTCTTGGGATGAGGAAATATTTCCAAGTCCAATATTACTCGAGAAATATGAAGGCTAGGGTAGCCATCTTCAATTTGACTTGAAGAATATCTCTATGGTGGGAGCACTTCACGAAAGTGAAAAAGATCAATGAAAGGAATATTGTGTGGAAGTAGTTCTAGAAATATTTTAAGGAAAAGCACCTCTCTAAAAAGTACTATGATGATAAGATCAAAGAATTCCATGAGCTAAGATTGGGGAAGCAGACCATGGAAGAGTATGCAACAAGTTCTTGGATTTTTTGAGGTATGTTAGGTACATCAAAGATTGAAAATTTAAAAATACATAGTTTCCTGAGTGGATTTCCTCAGTCTTAAAAAGACAGAATTGAGTTTTATAAAACTAGAACTCCAGAAGAAGCGATAAGGAAAGCTAAGTATTTCTCAAAGGAAAACCTAATTATCAAAAGACATGGAAGGACAAGAAGAATGAGAATTCTGACCAAAGGAAGTTAGGTTTAAAACCTTCTAACTTCAGGAATCAATAGAAGCAGCCATCCCAAGTTGAGAAGCAGCCAACTACATTGGTGGGAGAAAAATGAAGAGATCCACAACAAAACAAAGAACCACTTCAATCTTGGAAATGTGGAGGACCCCACATGCGCAAGAGTTGTCCACTTGATAATGAGAATGAAAGGCCATCTTACAATAGTCAAGAGGTAGAAATAGTGGGTCAAGTAGCAAGGGTAGTCCCTAGGATCTATGCAGCACTAGAGGACCGCCAGGAAGATCACCGGTCAACTGTGGTTGAAGTTGCGGGTATGATTGTTGACCAATCTGTTTCTATTTTGATTGGCCCTAGTTCTACTCACAGTTACATTGCTCCTTGAGTAGTGGAGATTTGTGCTTTTAATAAAGTAAAGTATAGCAAATCGTGGTTATTTCAACTAGCCACCGGAACTAAGAGAAAGGTTAGTAAAGTGGTAGAGAAATTCCCATTGATGATGAATGGATTGGTCACTTGTGTAGATTTGAATGTTCTACCACTTGGCTCTTATGATGTTCTCATTGGAATGGATTGGTTAGAAGCTCATAGGGTAAAGCTCGACTATAATAAGACTTTTGAATGCATGGATAGAGAAGGGAACCCAATAGTTGTAAGAGGCATCCCAAATGTGATTTCTGTGAGGCATATTTCTTCAATGTAGTTGAAGAAATTTTGTAGGAAGGGTTTCCAGTCATATGCAACTCATATTTTGGAGGAAACAGAGAATGAAACTCCTAGGTTGGCTTCCTCCAAAGAGAGACATTGATTTCACAATTGATCTTGTGCCAGGAGTGGCACCAATGTCCAAGACACCCTACAGAATGAGTACACCAGAAATGCTAGAGATAAAGATGCAGTTGCAAGAGTTATTGGACAAGAAGTATATCAGGTCGATTGTGTCTCCTTCGGGAACACTAGTTGTATTTGTGAAAAAGAAAGTTGGTACACTCATATTGTGTATTGATTACAGATAGCAGAGCAAAGTCACTGTGAAGAACAAATATCCATTACCTAGAATTGATGACCTGTTTGATCAAATTAGAGGAACAAATGTATTTTCAAAGATATACTTGAGGTTTGGTTACCATCAACTGAGAATCAAGGATGAAGACAATCATAATATAGCCTTCAGAACAAGGTATGGACATTATGAGTTTGTAGTGGTACCATTTGGTCTCACAAATGCACCAACCACATTTATGTGCCTTATGAATAGTTTCTTTAGCAGGTATTTGGAAATGTTTGTTCTTGCTTTCCTTGATGACATTCTTATTTATTATAAGAATGAGGAAGAGCATGAAGAGAATCTAAGATTGACATTACAATTTCCCAGGGAGCATTAGCTGTATTCAAAGTTGAACAAGTGTGACTTCTATAACAGGGTATATTTGTGGACCCTTACAAGATTGAAGCCATTATGAATTGGCATACTCCAATAAATGTGAAAGATGTAAGATATTTTATGGGACTTGCAAGATACTACAAGAGATTCATTGAAGGATTCTCCAAGGTTGCACATGCCAACACTTCTTTGCAAAGGAAGGGGATAAAGTTTGAATGTACATCGAGTTGTGAAGAAAGCTTCCAGCAGTTGAAGAATATTCTCACAAGTGCACAAGTCTTAAAAATTGCACACCCAGAGAAATATTTTGTTGTGTGTACTGATGCATGTGGTCAAGGACTTGGAGAATTTCTTATGCAAGACAACCACGTAATATGTTATGAGTCAAGAAATTTGAAGGAGCATGAGAGGAACTATGCCACTCATGATCTGGAAGTTGCAGCCATAGTACATGCTCTCAATATGTGGAGGCATTATTTGATGGGCATAATATTTGAGCTAAGGACATACCATTGTGGTCTGAAGTATTTTTTTGATCAACTTACTATAAATGCTAGGCCAGCTAGATGGCTAGAGTTTTTATTTGAGTTTGATTTTGAAATCAAGCACATAAAGGGAAAAGAGAATAAGGTAGTTAATGCACTCAACATGAAGGTGCAGGAAATGCATGTGGCATCCATTAGTATTTTCCAATCAGAGTTGAGGCAGTAGATTGTTAATCATGTTGCTGAAGATTAATTGTATGCGCAGGTCAAGGACAAGTTGGAGCAGCAAATACTTAAAAAGAAATATGAGCGATATAAATTAGAATAAGATGGACTCCTTACTTATAAGAACATAATTTTTATTCCAAATGTAGCACATTTGAGGAGGGTTGTTATGGATGAGATCCATCAAGCTGCATATTCGGGGTACCCAGGATATCAAAAGACAATTGCTATAGCTAGAAAGCATTAAGTTTGGCTAAGAATGAAAAAGGACATGGCTGAATATATTTCAAGGTGAATGCAATGTCAGTAGGTGAACGTTGAGCATCAACACCCAACGGGTTTGTTTTAGCCTTTTCCAGTTCCAGAATGGAAATGGGAAGTTATTTCGATGGATTTTATTACAGGATTTCCAATTACTTGGAGACAACATGATTGCATCATGGTTATGGTGGACAAGTTGACAAAGGAAACACATTTTATACCATTAATTCTACGCATAAGATCGATGACATTGAAAAGATATTCATGAAGGATATTTTCAAATTGCATGGATTTCCTAAGGCAATAGTCTTTGACAAAGATGTCAAGTTCACTTCCAATTTTTTGAAGAGTTTTTTTGCAGATTTGGGTACAAAGTTGAATTTCAGCACTTTGTACCATCCTCAAACTGATGAGTAGACAAAGAGAGTTAACCAGGTGCTCGAATACATGCTTCACAAGTATGTGATGGACAAACCAACCAAGTGGGAAGATTATTTACACTTGGTAGAATTTGCATATAACAATGGACATCAAGCATCCTTGGGGATGAGTCCATATGAAGCTCTGTATGGAAGGAGGTGTAGGAAAAAAGTGGCTTGGGATAATCTAGTGAACATAGTTGTGCTTGGTTTAGAATTTCTCAAGAAGATGGAGCAAGAGGCTGTAAAGACCAGGTAGAATCTGAAAGTAGCCTAGGACAGACAGAAAAGCTATGCAGATAAGCATAGGGTGAACAGAGAGTTCAATGTTAGGGATCATGTTTACCTCTGAGTGAGGGAAAAGAAGAGTTCCTTGAATATTGGAAGTTGTGCCAAGATATCACCTAGATATTGTGGGTTGTTTGAAGTGCTTGGAAGAATAGGGTCAATTGTATATAGACTTGCATTACCTGCTAGCACTAGGGCTCATAATGTTTTTCATTTTTCCTTGCTTAAGAGATATGTACATGATCCTAACCATGTGATAAATTGGGATCTAATTCAGATGGAGCCAGGGGGAGAATTCCAAATTGATCCAATGTGCATCCTCACCAAGAAGGTCACCATCATGTGATAATACCCTTAACTTCCATGTTTTCCCTTAATCCCAACACTTAGAGTGGAAACTTTCTATGTTTGTCAATTGTAATTGGAAAAACCTAGCACTGCACTTTCCTTGTGGCTAATGAGCAGTACCATGCTTAGCACCACTTGTATCTTGTTTTAGAGAAGCGGTGCCACCACCTATGGTATTTGGTCTAAAAGCGGTTCTCATCTAAACCTCTCTATCATAAGGGAAGAAAAGAGGTACCCTAGGTAAAATGTGAAAAAGAGAAGTTTCTCAAGGCTTCTAGAACTTGAGCCTTGTGTCCTCTCTTATCCCTATCATTGTGGGTTAGTTTGAGCTCGAGATCCCCCATGGTAGGATCTTAGATCCACCTTACCCACAATTCTCTCAACTATCCTTATCCATTGAGCCTTATAAATACAAGCTCATATCCATAGTTGAGGGGGAGAACTATAGAGGTATTGTTATGTTGTTGGATTGACCACTTAGTCCAAGCCATTGGAGAGCATAGAGATCAAAGTTGGAGCTTATGGGGATGAAGTGTTTGTCTCGTGGAGGGGCTTGCCGACACTAAGGAAATGGTTGTAATATTCTCCATACATTCTTAATGCAAAGCTGATTTCCATCCCACATTACTTTTGTTTTGATTTCACATGTGCATGTTGTTAGATTCCTTAGTCACTAGCATGGATAAGTAGATGATTTTCTGGTAGCTTTGATGTGTTTGTAGGTACACAGGCTCACAATCGAAGCAGTAGTCTAGGCATCTATGAAATTCAAGGAAGGTCTTCATCCTTTCTCATTCACTCATTTGTTTTAGATCTTAACCATCCAGACTAGACGAATAGCTTTTGTCCGAAGAAGGTGCAATATTCCTAACAACAAATTTGGTGACTCCACTGGGGAACAGTGAAAATATCAGTTGATCTGATCTTCCTCATTTCTTTAAATCTTGTCCGAATCCAGGCTCCATCTCCAATTCTCTTCAGTTAGATCTACCATCTGACTTAGTGAATTTTGATTTGAAACTTTCAGAACTGTTTAGATCTAAACTATTTCAACTTTTTATGCTCTTTTTTACTGTCAATCCATCAATTTTTGCCTTGATCTGATCAATTTCTAACTTAATCTTTCGTTCTCCTTGTGTTCTAGATCTATTCAGGGAATTGCACATGTGCTATTGGAAACAAGTAGTGCCACCGCTTGAACTTTGTTAGCCATAAGAGGTGCCACCACCTGAGTCCCATTATCCAGAAGTGGTGCTCATCCAGAACTGCTCTGTCAACACCCCTCCAATGTGGTGCCAGGTAGGCCTTGTTCCAAAACTAGTTTTTCATCATTTTTTGCAAAAAAATGAATTTGTTTGCTTTTAGCACTGCACTATTAGGCTTGTGTGTTAGAATCTGAATGCTCATGGTTGGAAATTCATATTCTAACACACAAGCCTAAAACATTGGTTTGATTGAAGAATTCAAAAGCTAGACTAGGCTTGTTAATTATTCATTTCCTTCTGTGCTTGTTGGTTGTGATTGTGAAAGGAATTTTTTTTGAAAGCTTAGGTTTTAGTGAGCTCTCTTTTCATTTCTATTATAAAGACTGAAAGAAAAACCATTGGATTAGCATCTTGATTTCATTTTTTGTTTCCATATAGGACTTCTTTTTGCTTGTTAAAAAGATTTTTTTTTTACTGAGATTAGGTCATTATCATTATCGGGAATAAGGCATTGGATCTATGATTAGCCTCACAAGCTTTCAGGTTCTTTTTGTTCTTTTGTCTTTTTTGCATTAGTACTATCTCATCAAAATAAAAAAATAGTGTAGTTTTAAGCTAGATCTATCTATGTTGTAAGAAAAATCGAAAAATAGACCACATATGCATGTAGACTCTTCCCCTTTTGATTGCTTTCAGAAAAGAAAAATGAGTTTGGAATGTGTTTCTTGTCTTTGATTTTGTTTGGTTCAAATTAGTTATTTGGAAATTTTTGTTTTAAAATGAAAAGAAAATACTCTCTTTCCCTCCCATAGGTAGGCATACCACAAACAGTAAAGTGAAATATTTGCATAAGCATACTGCATGGTTTTACTTTTTCTGTCAAAATTCCATGCATTTACCTAACTGTCAACTTTAAAATTAACAGTAGTTATAGGTTAAAATTTACATAGCAATTTGAGTGATAGGCTAGAGACATGTTTGGGCATTGGTAACCATAGGAGCTATCGTTACTCATCCCAATTACATCCTGAGTCTCCCGTGGTTCTTCCACGTACCGTCGGTATATCGAATGGCCTTTCATATAACCTTGAGGTATACAAAAGGGTACTTCATGTACTTGATTGTATATAGGAAGGCCCCTTGTGAAAGATTATTCATTAGACAACACTACTACCGATTTGAGCTCCCACGTACCTTCCGTATATCGGGAGACCCACTAGGTTACGTTATATATCTCAGAAAAGTCCTTTGGCTATCTTTCTTGGAGCCAGACACTGAAAACAACATTTGGGGAGATTACTATGCATGTACCCTTGACGTATATCATGAGTGGCACCTTCTTGATAATCCCAGTGAGAGACCTGACTATCTGAACTCCTCCTGTCATTTAAGTTTGCTTGTTTGGCCTATAGCTTGAGTAGGGAAATTTTTGGTGTGTTTTCTATTTTTGAGATGCTAGGTTAGATAGGAGTTGTACAAATTGGCTGATCTAAGATAGTCCAAAGGAGTATGGGGATTGCTAGCTATGGGAGGGATACCTATACATACTGCGGGAGGTGCCGGAGGATAGCCTTATGGAGGTCCTCCCCCTACAGGACCTAATGGTCCTGGAGGGCTTGGTGGCTTTCCTCTTTGTGGTCCTAATGGTCCTGGTGGTGCTAGGGGGGCTAGTGGCTTCCCTCCCAATGGTCCTGAAGGGTCTAGTGGCCCGCCTCCTAGTGGTTCCAATGGCTCTAGAGGTTTACCTCCCCAAGGTCCTGGAGGGTCTGGTGGTCCACCAACTATGCTGGAAGTGTCATCTTCTCATTCATGGATGGATTTTCTGGTTATAATTAGATTCATATTTTACCCACCGATAACCAAAAGACGACATTCATTTGCCCATGGGGAACCTTTGCATATAGGAAGTTACCATTTGGTTTAAAAAATGCTGGAGCCACTTTCTAGCATGCTATGTTGTATGCGTTTCACGATATGAAACATATTTTTGAACGGTACCTTGATGACCTCCCTGCTCATTCACAGCGATGGGAGGACCACCCTAGTCATCTTAGAGACATTTTCCTAAGATGCCATCATTATTATATATGGCTCAATCTACATAAATGTGTTTTTTGTGTTGAGATGGGATGCCTGTTAGGTTTTGTGGTTTCTAAGGATGGCATCCGGATAGACCCATTGATAATTGCTGCTATTTTAGCTCTACCAGCCCTAACCAACCTTCTAGAACTCCAAATTTTTCAAGGGAAGTTAAACTTTCTTTGTCATTTCGTGTGAAATTTTGCAGAGAAAACCCATGGTTATATGCATCTCCTTAAGAAGGACACTCCATTCTATTGGGATGACCAAGCCCAATGAGCCTTTGATAATCTCAAACATGCTCTAACTCATTCATCCGTGTTAGACCCCCCAGATTATTCAAAGGATTTTCTCTTATATATTGATGCCTCCACTACTACCATTGCTATGGTCTTGGTGTAGGAAAATCCTGACAGTTAGGAGCACGTGATTTACTATGCTAGTAAGAATCTTATGGATTCTGAAACCCAATATTCACATGTGGAGAAATTAGCATTGGCCATGGTCATTGGTGTTCAAAAATTTGGTCACTACATTTCGCTCCTCACAACCAATGTATTGGCAGACCAGGACCCTATGTATTACATCCTGACTCGTCAGGTGCTCGGGGGCAAGTACTCCTGATGGATAGTCATACTACAAGAGTTTGATCTGGAATTTTCCAAAGCCACATCAAAGAAATCCTTTGTATTTTCTGAGCTCATGTGTGATCTTCCCTGTGCTTTGATGGAATCTGAGCCCAGTTATTCATTTTCAGATGAATTCATGTTCATGATAATCACTACTGACCCATGGTATGGAGATTTGCTCATTTATCTCCAAACACAAATATTTCAGCCAAATCTATCCTGTGACGATCGCCGCCATATCTATCACCATGAAAAATACTACATCATCTTGAATGACACTTTGTATAGACGTGGGATCGATTCTATTCTTCAGTGATGACTCACCCATGAGGAAGCTGAACAAGTGTTGAATGATTACCACTCAAGAGCATGTGGCAGTCATTTATCTGGGATGGCTACAACCCAGAAAATCCTTTGCACTGGCTATTTATGGCCTTCAGTATTGAAATATTGTCACAAGGCTGTCAAGAAATGCCCACCCTCTCAACATTTTTATCCAAAAAAGCGCACTCATCCTACTCTACTACACGACGTCATTATCATTGGCCCATTTTCCAAATGGGGGATTGATTATATGCATTGTAAGCCTACCTTAGTCAGGGGGCATGGTTACATCATTGTATCTATTAACTATTTTACAAAGCGGGCTGAGTCCATGCCTACATATGTGAAAAATAGTAAGACTATTGCTCTCTTCCTCTTCAATCTTGTGATAGCTAGATTTGAAGTCCCGCAGTCTATAGTTACTGATCACGGATCACATTTTCATTATCAAATGATGGAGGAACTACATGACAAACTAGGTTTTCATCATGAAAACTCTACATCCTATTATCCGCAAGGTAATAGTCAGGTAGAGGCCACTAACTAAGTTTTGAAAACAATGCTTCGTCGGATGGTCGGAGACCATAAATCCAACTGGCACCATATCCTCTTTTCTGCTCTTTGGACCTATAGGAATTAGGTGAAAACAACTACTAGTTTCACACCTTTCTAGCTTGTCTATGGACTCGAAGCTGTCTTGCTGATTCAATGTCAGATTCCATCCTTGAAACTTTCCATCAAACTTCTCCCAGGCACTTCCGCAGAGAAGGAGATATTTTTATACTTGAACAACCTTGACGAAACTAGGAGAAATGCTACCTTGGCTAATGAGGCACACAAGAAACATGTCAAGGCGCAGTATGACAAGTCCATCCAACCTCATGCCTTTAACGAGGGTGACCTAGTTTTGACTTACGATAAAAAATATGACAAACTAGGGAAAGGAAAGTTCGAATCCATGTGGTACGGTCCTTTTGTTATTTCTAAAGTTTTAGAGAAAGGGGACTACGAGCTCATAGACTATGATGGAATCCATTTAGGAAAACCTTGCAATGGATTGTACTTAAAGAGGTACTATTCCTAGATCTCTCTTGGATAGTATCTTGTATATATGTATATTACTTGACATTCAGTGTGGTTAAGTATTTTCAATATGGTTTTGAGTTTAGTGTCTGTATCTGTTTATACCATGTTTTGGTTGTGCAGAGCAGATGGATTTGTACGCCTTCGTTGATGGTGCTTGTTAGAATAATCAACCCATAGTTTACCCACTTAGACATTAATTTCATTATTTTTGTCTTATTTGCCTAGTTCATGTGTCCCACCTTGTGCAAGTTGTCATTTGCCTATCTATAATGGTCAAACTTGCCTAATTTGACTCATGTAGTGCATGGGAGGGCTAAAGGAATCAATTCTACTTTATTCCTGGCCTCCTAGGTGCCCTTCTACTTTTTCTGCTTTATTGCCTGCTTTTTCAGTGTTTTAAGGCAAAAGGAAAAGCTAGACTAGGTGAGGTTGACTAGTTTTTTTTCCTACACATCCTCCTCTCTTTTCTCCGTGAAAAATCATGTATGAGCTGCCATTCCACCACTCTTTAGCTTACCTAATTCTTTTTTCCAATTCGTGATCTCCATGATAGATTTGGGATCAGCTTTTTACACCTATGGGGGATTTGCTTATTTTTGATAAGCCTTCTTTATGCTAGATTCAAATTGCTCCTCATGCATTCGAATCCCTGATGTATGTTATTTATTAAGCAACCTATGTTATTGCAGGGTTGGCTAGTGTACACTGATTTAATATAGTTTAGTGTTAAGCTCCAATTTCCAGTCTCTTTGTGAGTGATTTTGCATGATCAATTGTTAATTGTTGTGAGTAAAATTAATCTATCACCTGGTTCAATTTCCACATGGTATCAGAGCCATTGTAGATTGTTTTTCTCCTTCAAAAATTGTTTTGCAGGTTCGACATCAGTGACTGGGAGCCTTCTACTGACAGTCGGGACATATTTTCTAAGCTATGGATCAATCACAGAAAACTATCTTGACTCCTTTCAATTTCTTTGAATGGAAAGCAGAGATGGAGATACTGTTGAGAGCGAAAGGCCTCTATAGGGTGACTATGGAAATAGAAGCAGAGCCCAATGTAGCTACAGAGAAGATAAAATGGCACAACAGGAGGGCTGAGGCTTATGGCCTCCTGTGTCTGAGTATTTCCAGAGACCTCCTTTTCCATCTCGATGGATTGACATCACCGAATGAAGTATGGGAGAATCTTGCTGATCTTTTTGGAAAGACAAATGAGATGAGGGGACATCAAATTGAAAATGAGCTGATTTCTCTGAGTCCAACGAGCTTTGAATCCCTGCAGCTATATTTCTCCAAGTTCAAAGCACTAGTTTTGTAGCTGAAACAGTGTGGTATCAAAAAGAAAGATGATCAGCTAGTACTGGCCATCCTCTCAAAGCTGGGCCTTGATTATTCAGTGTTTTTTTTGACCTTCTATGCCACAAAACTAACAGCTCGAACCTGGAAGATTCCTAGCCTTGCATATTTCATGGAATCTCTCACACAAGAACAGGACAAGCTGGTGATGATGGGCACCATCAAACCATCCAAAGATCAAGATTTGATAGCTGGAGATTCAAGGGTGGATTCAAAAAGCAAAAAGAAAGCTAAAAAGCAACCTGAGCAAAAGAGAGACAAGAAACAGTCTCCGGAGGATCAACAAGGTCCCAAGAAGAATAACCAGAAGAGGAAAAACAAAGGTGAAATGAACAAATGCGCATACTGCAATAAGGGAAACCACTCTAAAAGCTCTTTTATGAAAAAGCAGATAGACATGCTAACCCAACTCCTGGAGAAGAATGGCATCTCCCTTCCAGAAAGCTCAAAGAAGAGAGAAGGAGGATCAAGTTCAGATGACAGAGAGAGAGTTCATGCTCTAGTTGCTGGAACATCAAGCTCACCCAGTTTTATCATTGATTATGGAGCTTCAAGACACATGGTTTCGACTAAGGAGGCCTTCTCCTCACTGGATATATCGAAAGGACCATCTATTGTACTGGGAGATGACTCTCTCACTAAAAGTAAAGGCAAAGGAAGGATAGATCTTGATCATGGTAAGTTCAATAATGTGTTGTATGTTCCTGGTCTCGCCTCCAACCTTCTGTCAGTGTACCAAATGACCCACACTAGGTCTCCGAAGAAGGTCATATTCTCCCCCGATGAAGTTGAGATCACAGAGATCTCAAGTGGTAGTGTCATTGCAAAAGGAGTTGCAAATCATGCTCAAAAGGTATACATGTTCTCACACTTCCTACCTTACTCAAACCCCTCTGCTCTTCTCATTCATGCTAATGAAGCCAGCAAGATTTGGCCACCTAAACTACAAATATCTATCATATCTTAGTGAAAAACAGATGGTCATAGGGTTTCCCAAGATAAAATTTTCCAAAGGAGTCTGCCAAGGCTGTATCCTAGGAAAACACCCAGAGCACAAATTTGAGAGAGCTAGTCATGAGAGAACCTCTGCACCCCTCGAGCTGATCCACAGTGATGTTTCTGGCCCATTCCCTCATATGTCCATGATTCAGGCCAAATATGCATTGAATTTTATTGATGACTTTTCCAGGTATTGCTGGGTTCACTTCCTGAAACACAGGTCTAAAGTTTTTGGCCTATTCAAAGTCTTTAAGGCTTTTGTTGAAAACCAGTCTAGAAGGAAAATCAAGGCCCTCAGATCTGACAATGGTGGTGAGTATGTCAAGTATGAGTTTATTAATTATTGTGTAGATGCAGGTATTCAGATGCAACATTCTATCCCTTACACACCACAACAAAATGGTGTTGCTGAGAGGAAGAACAGATCACTAAAGGAGATGGCAACATGCATGATGGAGGCCAAAACTTTTCCACCAAAGTATTGGGCTGAAGCTATCAACTGTGCAGCCTATATCTAGAATAGGGTGCCTCAAAAACCACTTTATGGCATGAATCCCTTCGAAGCATGGAGTGGGAACAAGCTAGATGTGACCCATTTCAGGATTTTTGGCTCAAAGGCTTGGGCTAGAATCCCCATAGAGAAGAGGAAGGCTTTGCAGCCCCAAAGCCAAGAGTGTATTTCTGTTGGATACTTTGAAGATTCAAAAGGGTACAAACTGATAAATTTGAGCACAAATAAATCCTTCATTGAAATGTGTGTTCAGTTTGAAGAAGAACCCCTTGCAGCAATGGAAGTTGGTGAAGCCTCTTCACCACCTGAACCTCAAGAAGTAAGTAAAGAGTTTGTTGAACATGCTGATTCTGATTTTTCTGATGGAGATGAGTTTATTGCAGACCCTAACATCCCCACAAGGCCAAAATGGGCAGACAAGACACTACATGCAGCAGGTGAGCTAGCTGGGGATCCCAATGACCCAAGGAGGACTAGATCTCAATTTGAGAGTGGTCTGTGCATGAAGGATCCCATGTTTGCTGAAAAATGATATTTGATGGTGGAGTATAATCCTCAAACATATGAAGAAGTAGAAGGAGATCCAATATGGAAAACATCCATGAAGGAGGATTTCAGCTCACTCCAGAAGAGCAACACATGGGAGCTAGTAGATCTTCCCCCAGGGAGAAAACTAGTACAGTGTAAGTGGGTCTACAAGACCAAATTTGCTGCTGATGGTTCACCACTGAAGTAAAAGGCCATATTGGTAGCCAAGGGATACTCACAGGTTCATGGCATATATTACAATGAGACTTTTGCCCCAGTTGAAAAAATGGATTCCATCAGGCTAGCCTTAGCCATTGCAGCCTCAAGGCAATGGGAGGTACATCATATGGATGTAAAATGTGCCTTCCTGAATGGAGATCTCACTAAGGAGATATATATGCAGCAGCCTCAAGGTTTTTCTACTAACCCTTCTCTTGTGTGCAGGTTGAGAAAGCCATTGTATGGGATAAAGCAAGCCCCCAGGGCTTGGTATGCCAAGATTGATAGCTTCTTGCTATCACTGAATTTTGTTCAGTGCAAATCGGATCCAAATGTATATTTGAAGTTAGTTAATGGTTCATTAATGTACATTGTGTTATATTTTGATTACCTCCTCATTACAGGAAGCTCACAGGCTGAGATTACTTCCTTAAAAGGAGCTATGAACCAAGCCTTCTCCATGACAGATTTGGGGCTCTTAAGTCAATTTTTGGGGCTTGAGATTGCTCAAACCAAATATGGAATCAAGGTGCACCAGTAAAAATATGCCTTGTACTTGCTGAACAAATTCAAAATGAAGGATTGCAAAGCAAGCAAAACTCCTTTCCTTTCAGGAGTGAAGCTGGAAGAAGTTGATTCTTCACCGATGGTAAACAATACACTGTATAGGCAATTGATTGGATGTTTGTTGTATCTGACACATAATAGACCTGATATTTGTTATGCAGTAAGTGTGTCTTATAGATTCATGGATCATCCTCAAGAGATCCATTGGAAAGCAGCCAAAAGGATCCTTAACTTTGTTCAGGGAACAAGGACACATGGGATCTTCTATAAAGCAAAATCTGATCTTGAGTTGATTGGATTTACTGACAGTGATTAGGTAGGTGATAGCACAGATAGAAAGTACACTTTAGGATATGTGTTCATGCTGGTCAAGCAAGAAATAGAGTGCCATTTCACTCTCATCTACAGAAGCAGAGTACAGAGGAGTTGTTAATGCAGCAACTCAATGTTTATGGTTGCAGGGTTTACTTGGAGAGTGTGGCTTCGAACCATAGTACTCAATAACCATCTATTGTGATAACCAGAGTACCATTCGAGTCTACAAAGATCTAGTTTAGAAGCAAAGAACCAGACACATTGAGATCCATATGCACTACATCAGAGAACTTGTGCATGATGGCACCATTCACCTACTCTTCTGTTCATCTTCAGAACAAGTAGCTGATATCTTCACCAAATCATTTTGTGAGAAGACCTTGAGAAATATCAAATCACTGCTGGGTATTTCTGATCATGCTATAAAACCATGAGTGGAGACAAGATTCTACAATTTTGTTTTACAGTCCATGTTTAAGGGAGGATTTTCCCAAGTTAGTTTTGCCTCTTTCCTTGTTTAAATGGACATGCAGTATGTAAAGGGTGACTAAGCCTTGTTTCTAGGCCCTATAATTTTCTGATATATTACTCATAATTCAAGATTAAGGGGGGGTGTTAGAATAATCAACCCATATTTTACCCACTTAGACATTAATTTCATTATTTTTGTCTTATTTGCCTAGTTCATGTGTCCCACCTTGTGCAAGTTGTCATTTGCCTATCTATAATGGTCAAAATTTCCTTATTTGACTCATGTAGTGCATGGAAGAGCTAAATGAATAAATTCTTCTTTATTTCTGGCCTCTTAGGTGTCCTTCTGCTATTTTTGCTTTATTGCCTACTTTTTCAGTGTTTTAAGGCAAAAGGAAAAGCTAGACTAGGTGAGGTTGACTAGTTTTTTGTCCTACACATCCTCCTCTCTTTTCTCCATGAAAAAGCATGTATGAGATGCCATTCCACCACTCTTTAGCTTTCCTAATCCTTTTTTCCAATTCATGAGCTCCATGACAGATTTGGGATCAGCTTTTTACACCTATGGGGGATTTGCTTATTTTTGGTAAGCCTGCTTTATGCTAGATTCGAATTGCTCCTCATGCATTCAAATCCCTGATGTATGTTATTTATTCAGAAACCTATGTTATTACAGGGTTGGCTATTGTACACTGATTTAATACAGTTTAGTGTTCAGCTCCAATTTTCAGTCCATTTGTGAGTTATTTTGCATGATCAATTGTTAATTGTTGTGAGTAAAATTAATCTATCACCTGGTTCAATTTCCATAGTGCTTTCTGCCACACCTTGAATCTTGCCTTAGCTGCTTGGGTTCTCTATTCCCTAGTTTATGATTTGGTCAGTTCAAGAGCGGTTTGTATTGGTCCTGCCACCAACAATATCACCGAGTATCGAGAAATCGTGGTTCTTCTAATTGAAATTTCCTCCCAAGATGTTCACAATTTGGTAGTCTTGATGGACTCACAAATAGTGGTTTGTCATCTAAACCATGTTTATACCATTAGGAATCTTGTGCTTCTCTGTCTCTTTCGGAGGGTATGCTTGTTAGAAAGGTCATTTGAAACTATCACCTATAGGCATATCCCGAGGGACGATAATGTAGTTGCTGACTCATTTGCTAATTACATCCTATATTGGTTATGAGACCTCATCGAAAGCATGTAGGATTTCAGGTAAAAATCACCATACAAAATCCTGAAGCTATCATCTTTTAGTGGATACATCATGCACTCATCTTCTAATGATGCTCATGGTAACACATCACTACCCAGGCTACTCTACGTAGCAGTCTGCTAAAGCGACCCGGTACTCCCATTGTAGGCCTTTGATAGCTCAGTGGGAGGTCATCAATAGAAGCGTCAGGGATTTATAGAGTCAACCTCTCCAAGTTCTCCTCTAACTCCCCTGTCACATGGTAAACCTGTAGTACAAAAAGGGCTCTGGCTTGTCTATCCAATGGGGAGGCTCCCCTAGGTCGTGCTGCTCTGACATCTGCATGAAAACATTCAAGTCTCATTACTTAACATAAAAAATATAAAACATCAAAAACATAAAAAAAACTATTCCCATTTTAGAGTCTTTTGCTTCTTACTGATGTCACCCTACTGTCCACCAGCTGGGAATGGTAGGTCAGGGTCACCACTAAAGTCAGTGCCCACATATGCATAATCCTCCACCATGAGAAGCTGATCTCTAAACCATCGAAAGAATGGGCCGAAAAACTTTACCTTTCCCCTTCCTGCTCTAGTACGGGCCATAATATGGACCCACCTTTCCATGCAAGGTTCCTGTTCTCTCAGCGCTGTAAAGACCACCTGGGGTCTCATCTTTGGAACCCACTCGAAGAAGAACCAAGCTATAATGGAACCAAAAAAAATATGCTTCAGTTCCCCTTGATGACACTTGGTTAGCTGATCCTTGAAGATTGAAACTAGGGCTTCCACCCAATTAAATACTATAGGTGCCATGGCCTCTATGGCATAGAGCATATGCACTCTAGATGCCTAGTGTACTCCTTGGCTTCGCACCACTCTCTACATGGTAAACAACACAGTCCGTAGATGTCCATCCATCAGTGCTTTTATGGGGATTTTCTTCCTCGATGTTCTTGTCGAAGGAATATAGTGACGGTATATCAAATCCTGAGTAGTAATGTCCCCCCCATACGAACCAGTCAGCCAGATGGGAGCACCCCATTTCAAAAGGCTAGTCAGGAAGTAGATGTCCTCTACCTCAACTGTCAAAATGTGAGCACCAACCTCAAAATATTGTTGCTCTGGATTCTACATCCAGAGTATATGCTCTAGTAATCGCTCATGCGATACCATAGTGGGTGTGCGGAAGAACTTTAAGAGTCCGTAGTCTCTTAATGCGGCTATGCAACCCGCATTTCGTTCAACGAAGGTGTTGTCATTATCATGCTGTCTCTCTTTCTATATGACCATTTTTATTAGCCAGAACCTACCAAAAACCATCACAAGACTTGTTAGAAACATTCTTAATCATCCAAATCAATTAAAATGAGCTATTTTTTCTTGTGTAACCATCTTTATTTCTCCACGGCTGGCACCGCCGGTGTCCCATTGAGGACAGGCAGTGGCATCTCCTGTGCGCTATGTTTTCAGTGCGGTTCTAGTGGGGTACCACTTATCCTGCAAGGGATAAGAGCGGTTCCCACTCCCATGATTTTATGGCTTTCCATATAATCCCAAAACACCATTAAAAATCAAAATTAAAGACATAAAATGAAAGAGTAGGGTCTAGGCTATTACTTGGAACTGACGGTATGTGAAACCGACGGTGGATGCTCCCAATATTAGTGACTGAAAATATGGCCAAGAAAATGCTCGAAAGGCTCTCCGCTATGGGTAAATAGTAAAATGTTTTTATTTTTTACTATTTACATGACTTTTATATACATTTTTGTGTTTGACATGCTATAGTTTTGTTTTAAGATCATTTATTACTCAAACTTTATCACTCATAATCCTTTAATGTCAATTATTGGGGTATTTGACACTTGTTTTTGAGTTGTTGTGGGATAGAAGAGTAGTAGCAGTAAAGTTTTGGGAGTTCATTTTTTACTTTTTAGTACTGCCATAAAACGGAAAAAGTCTTTGAGCGTTTATTGCGACACTTGGTCATGCTCTCGAAACTTAGCATCAAAGGACCGATTTTGTTTTTATTCTTTTCAGGCTCGTAAAATATCTCATCATGAAAAGAGACCTAATGAAGTCTAATTTAAACTCTTTTTGGGCTCCTTAAATATGAAAAGATTGTCGAGTGATCTCATCTTCTTCACTCTCATTAAAGCATTTGAAGAGTCGTCTCTCTGACGGTAGGTTATCTATTTTTCAGTTCGGATGGACTATTTATGAAAAGGAAATGCTCTAGCCAGTCATGACTGGAAGAGTTGTCTAAGGTATTATTTTATACTTTTTCGGGCCTTAGGGACTAAATCATACAAAAAAGAACCCTTTGGATTCTTCTTCTGTGGTCATTCCGACTCTCTAAACATGAGCGATACTGAGTTTTCTTTCATTGTATTCATTAAATTAAACATTAAGAGACCCTATTTTGGGAATGAACCCCTCCTCTCTCAGGTTTGTAAAACATATGAATTTGGAGTTGTCTTCGGACAAGTTATAATGAGTGCTTGTTACCCTCTTTGAACTTGTAAAACTTAAAAGAGTCACTCATCAACCATGATGGGGAAAATGGGAAGGGAATAATTTTGCAAATAAATGGCAGTAGTTTTCCGTTACCTTTGAACATGGCACTTGTCTGCATATCATTTCAGTCAATTGGGTATTCAGTTGATCTACATGACAATCCATTTTCATGAGTCATGTCTCTCCTTTGAGTCTGTCAAAACAATGCATTCTCCATTCTCGCACTGTGTGTTTGTCTGGTCTAGTCATGCTACCAAGTCTGTTGTCATGCCGCTCGATGTTCAAAGGGAAGTTGAAAATGATTTACCTCTATATTCAAAACAGTCTCTATGTCAGTACTTTTGAGTCAATCTTATGGTTACTACATTCACATCATTCCAGAACTATGTTTTGAGTTTCGTGTCATCGATGTGGGACTCATCATGGCCCTCCTTCGACGAGACTATTCCCGTCAACATTAGCTCACCATCCAAGAAATAGTCTTAGAAGCAAAACTTAGTAACTTGAGATCTATATGCCTTAATGATAGATTCTCTCGCTCTCAAAATAGGTTCACATCATTGACCTTTGATCGATAGAATCAAATGGGTATTCGACATCAGGACATCTATTCACACTCAGTAGGTTGTACTAGGGTACCTTGGGAATCATTGACATCAATGGTGATCTCCCTCGCACTTGTTAATGGTTCACATAATTTCCCGGTAATCAAGTGGTTTCTACCATGTTTGACTTCAGATGATTGTAATCACATGGATAGAATCGTACATTGTGGAAGATGAGATGAAGACCCTGGGTATTTGTTTATGGTTCATTGCTTTCCTCAGGTTGCGATGGATTTTTGTATATCTAGCATGGATCCACATTTGTATGGTTGTGGCTATGCTCAAATTTGCATTTGTATGACATAGATCTATGTTGTATGTCCGGTAGCTATATCCAAGTTTTAGTCCTCTATCACATGGATCTATACTGTATTCTATTAGCCATGCTTATTTATTCCTCTCATGGATCTTCCTTGTATTGGTCTGTAGCCATGAGTTTGTTACATTTGTCTATGAGTCAAAAGTATTGATGTACTAAAAAATCCTACTAGACGACATTCTCCGGTCGAGCTGACATTTTCACCTAGAAGCAACAACTTGTTCTATCAAAGCTCTCGCTTATCGTATCCCTCTAAGTCTCATGCTTTGGGGGCCATTCTTTTATACCTAATTCCTGTCACCATCATCTGATAAGACCCTTAACTTCCATGTTTTCCCTTAATCCCAACACTTAGAGTGGAAACTTGCACTGTTTGTCAATTATACTTGAAAAAACCTAGCACCACACTTTCCTTATGGCTGATGAGCGGTACCATGCTTAGCACCGCCTATATCCTGTTTTAGAGAAGCGATGCCACTACCTATGGTCTTCAGTCTAAAATTGGTTCTCATCTAAACCGCTCTGTCATAAGGGAAGAAAAGTGGTACCCTGGGTAAAATGGGAAGAAGAGAAGTTTCTTGAGGCTTCTAGAACTTGAGCCTCATGTCCTCCCTTATCCCTATCATTATGGGTTAGTTAGAGATCGAGATCCCCCATGGTAGGATCTTACAGCCACCTCACCCACAATTCTCTCAACTATACCTATCCATTGAGCCTTATAAATACAGGCTCATATCCATGGTTGAGGGGGAGAACTATAGAGGTATTGTTATGCTGTTGGATTGACCACTTATGGGGATGAAGTGTTTGTCTCATGGAGGGGCTTGTTGACACTAAGGCAATGATTGTAAGCTTCTCCATACATTCTTAATGCAAATCTAATTTCCATCCCACATTACTATTGTTTTGATTTCACATGTACATGTTGTTAGGTTCCTTAGTCACTAACATGGATGAGTAGATGATTTTTTGGTACCTTTGATGTGTTTGCATGTTTGATCTATTTGTAGGTACACAGGTTCACAATCGAAGCAGTATTCCAGGTGTCTACTTGATTTAGGGAAGGTCTTCACCCTTTTTCATTCACTCATTTGTTCTGGATCTAAACCATTTAGACTAGAGGAACAACTTCTGTCCGCAGAAGGTGCAATATTCCTAATAATAGTAAAGATCGGGCAGAATCTGAAAGTAGCCCAGGACAGATAGAAAATCTATGTAGAAAAGCATAGGGTGAATAGAGAGTTCATTGTTAGGGATCATGTTTACCTTAGAGTGAGGGAAAATAAGAGTTCCTTGAATTTTGGAAGTTGCGCCAAGCTATCACCTAGATATTGTTGGCCATTTGAAGTGCTTGAAAGAATAGGGACAATTGCATATAGACTTGCATTGCCTGCTAGCACTAAGGCTCATAATGTTTTTCATTTTTCCTTGCCTAAGAGATATGTACATGATCCTAACCATGTGATAAATTGGGATGCGATTCAGGTGGAGCCAGGGGGAGAATTCCAAATCGACCCAATGTGCATCCTCGTCAAGAAGGTCACAATGCTTCGAAACTGAGTGATAGGGCAAGTAAAGGTGAAAAGGGAGCAATATGGTCCTGAAGAGGCTACATGGGAGTTGGATAATGCCATGTGATTGGAGCACTGAGGGCGGTACCAGCGGTAGCATTTTTGTTGAATTTTATAAAGCACTGAGGATAGTGTTGTTAAAGGGGGAGAGGAATGTAACACCCCAGTTTTGACCCCATTTGCATTAATGTATATGATGTAAATATTGTAATTAATCATGGTGTGGAGCTAAAGGAAAAATCCCCACCATTTATTTAGCATTTTTATGTTTCGACGATTAAAATCGACGCCGATGGTATTTTTGTGCTAGCCAACCCATTATAATTTTGGACATCATATAAATATGCAATTTAATTAAAAACCCACAACCAGCTATGTCAATGCAACAAATAATGAGATGGGGGCATGATTTCCTAAGGATAAGGGAGGGGAATGTTTAACCTTGAGCCATTGGGGAAAATCCATGTGTCAAAAGAAAACACCCAAAAATGTATGCCCATTCCCTCATGCATTCATATTTTCATCTTCCCACATATTTTGGGGAGCTAGGGATGTTTTGATCATCCATCCTTCATTCACCCATGCTTTTTTTTCGCTTCCTCACACAACCGAACCTTCCAAGATTTTTTACGCTTCATGTTTTCATTTTTTCCTCATTGTGCATGCCTAGTCCATCATATGGCTCTCATTGAAACATTGTAGTACATTCTGATCATTCTCTATTCCATTATGTTCATGCGTGTTGTGCATTCATTCTACTTGCAGAACCGTGTTTTGTTCTAGGTTGTTCCCCTATTGTTACCATCCTCAGTCGCACAAAGGTTCGGGGTCTCCTTTGTTTGATGAACGAATGAGCAGTGGAGATCAGTCAATTTTTTGAGAAAGAGTGGTCATCTGTGGTTTCCTCGGTATTGTTGTGCAATGGTCTCTTTATCACAAAGTGAGTGGAAGCCTGTTTTGCTATGTTGACATTTTGGTTTGCTGTGTGTGCATATTTTTCCTTGGTATGAATTGGTTTGGAGTGGAATTGGGTCGAAATTAGCTTGGTAAACCTAGTGTAGGAAGGAACCTCACAAATAGATCTAGAGGGCCTTATTTTCTTATGTGCACACCTTGAACGACATTGTAATGGAAGGCATATCCCAAGGGACTATTTAGAAGAGAAGGGGATGCTTCCTTGTGCTTGGTGTGTAGATGTTATAGGAGCCAAGCCCGATCTAGTGCAGGTATCCATAGCTCAGTGGTTGAGCTCACTAGCTTAGTAGCTCAATATTTCTAGATCCTTTTCAGCCTCATAAACCCATATGTTCATTGGCTTGGATGAGTAGCCTGATAAAAAGAATTGTTAGCTAGCTTGGCTGATTAGGCTGATAAACCTCACAGTATATTGGCTTTCTTGTTTGCAGCATGATAAACCCAAATATGTTGGATTGGATGATTTTTGTTGTATCCTTGGCTATGTTTGAACCTGCTAGTGTTCCCTATTCCTTGTGGGAATCATGCCCATATTGAGGGTGGAAATGCTGCTAAGAGATTGATGAGCACACTGGCCTATGGTTGGGTGGAACGTTGCAGCAACATAGCTACTTGCGGGACAAACTTCTTTCAAGATAAGTATTCTTGTATATGATAATCTCTGCAATTGTATTTTCTTAATGAATGAACATGCCTAATGTGTTGAATTGATTAATTTCTTCCGCTATATAATTGCAATTGTATGCATATGTGTATGTTTTTTTTCAGTGCATTTCTAAATTATGTTATGAGGCTTACATTGTCGAATTGGTGGTGGCCTGAATGATCAAATATGTCCAAGACTTCTGTTAATAGGTTGAATTTCCTACCAAAAATATTCCTTTCCACAACTTACAGGATGCGGGATGCGGCTTCACAATATCTATTTCCACAAATCTCCTTCCGCAACTCTCCTTTCCGCATGTGGGATGCGGCTTCACAATCTCTATTTTCACAAATCTCCTTCCACAACTCTCCTTTCTGCATGAGGGATGCGAGATGTAGCATATGGGATACAAAATGTGGGATGCAGGATGCGGGGTTACAATTTCCATTTTTTCCCCAATTCCACCACTCAAGATTTCCATAGCATTGATTCTTACGGGTTGAGTCTCCTCCGTCGATATGTCTCTAGATGTGGAACATATTGTGACCATTGATTCCATCGCAATCTTTCTTCTTCGTTCAATATCCTCTGACATTCTTCATGGATCGTTGAATTAATCATTGACAGGATCAATGTCTTTGCTGTTGGGAGGTTGGAGAATTTATCCACAGATTTGAATAGAGTGAATAGAGTATGAGTTCATTCCTCTATAGATCTCTGCAAAAATTGGGAATCTATCAAAATACATACATAATTCAATGAACTTCAAGCTGGACACTCTTGCAACAATCCTAGTCAGCAGTTATGGTCGCGTTCTGTCTCTAGTGGATGGGAGGGGACGCGACACCATAAAATTATGACTTAGCATTGTATTGGAGGGTTTTTTTATGGGTTTAATTCTAGGGTGGTGGACTATGCAAAATATTCATGATCTTGACTATAGCTCTGTGGGTTTTGATTTCGTGGGTAGTGGAGGAGAGAGTGGCGCTTTAATTGCTCCTAGGAAAACATGGGAAAGAAGCCTCAAACACTGGACTTGGTTGAAATGCGTTTCATTTGGTTTGATCTCTAGTTGTCTGAGTGGTTTTGATTTCTTCTAAGATATACTGCAACGTGCAGCATCCTTCCCTCTCACCTAGAATGTATGCTCTTGATGTGGTATGCAACACTATAATGGTTTGTTTTCTTTCGTTGATGTTTGGCATACTTCTCATGGTTGCTGTGTTGTTTGATTTGCAAGTGGCAGGGGCAGCTTGAACATAGCTTGATGAGCTCTAAAGGTGTCCTGCACAAACTCTAAGTGGTAAGCCCTAGAAAAATGAAAA
The DNA here is from genome assembly GCA_001517045.1 of Pseudotsuga menziesii. NCBI lineage: Eukaryota > Viridiplantae > Streptophyta > Pinopsida > Pinales > Pinaceae > Pseudotsuga > Pseudotsuga menziesii. Next base: position 91,824 of record LPNX010500543.1, on the reverse strand, counting down.
ATTCCCTTACCTCGGTGTGATTATTTTGACAGAGAATTAAGCTCTGGGTTGCGAGCATTATCACTGTGTAGTTTCAATTGTTGGTTTTATAGTTTGGGTTATTTTGATATTTTGGGCATCAAAGGGATGCGACTATATTTAGTCTCTTCTATGTAAATTTGTATGTAATGATTTGGGGAAAATATTAAATTTCCATAGAATGGTTTGGCTTTGTGTATAAGACTTCATCATTTACATTGTTTTGTAAAGTGTTGTGTTTAAGGTTTTAATGGAAAACTCTACGTTTTAACTTCCATTAATGCGTATGATTGGCTTCACAGTTCCATTGCTTGAAATGGCATAGTGGATATTGTGACTGTGTTGTTTCACATTTCTATGCACTATATTCATTGGTGTATGATTTAATAATTATCATGGATGGGGTTTCACATTATGGTCGTGATCTTGGAAGCTTTATCTCGGCCCTTATATGCCAATACGCATCCGATGAATATAATAATTAATTTATATGATTGTGTATTTGGTTATGTGAGCGTATCTCAGATTTGTTTGATTATTGGTTTATATTGAAACTCTTATGGGCAGTCTGAAAGGAGAAACCCTTACTGTCTATCTTACAACATTTATAATTTTGTGTTTATCAATGGTACCTACAAGATTCGATCCCAAGATTTTAATCAATTTAGATTTGCGGTTAACGTTTATGCCTACAGAATTCGATCTTGGCTATTTTATGAGATATGTTGGTGGTTTTTTGTTGGCATTCCACATGATTTGATCCTGGGTGGGACTCTCTTTGTTAATAAATTGGTTTATATAAATGGTGAGTTTGGTCCTTGGTTTTTGTTTATAGTAGTTTTATATATTCGTAATATGAATTTTCCTACAGCCAAACCTTAGCAGGTTTCGATGGCTAAGCATTGGGTAAAGGATTTTGTAATGGAATTTATATGAGGTATATCCCACAACCAATCATGTAGAGGATTCGATGGCTGGGATGGGTTTATTAAGACTTATAATCATTATGTTTTAGCATAGATTTAATATTTACTTTTGAAGGCTCTGAACAACATTTATAATATGTTAGTTATGTTGGTTTATCATTGGGAAATGAAAACATACGTGCTTGAAATATGCAATTTTCCATCATTGGAAAATATAAGTTTATAGTTGGATTTTAATGGTGTGAGAGATTCGATTTATGGTTTAATTTATTTCTTTTGGTTAATAGTTTATTAGTTATTTTAAAATTATTTGAACATAGTTTGAAGCTCTACAACTCAGATATTTGACCTCTGGTCTATAGGTTTATAATTTTTTTATACATAGTTTATTTGAATGATTTGGATTGCAAAGTTTTAATATATTATTTTTGTTTTAACTGCTAATAATGTTTATTTGTATATCTTTATGAAAGTTTTGTTTATCTTTTTCATCTAAGTTTAAACAATATACATAAAGCTACTTATCGCAAATAATTTATATTTTAAGTCTAAGATGAAATCTGATAGATATTTCAACAGATATAGAGAAGAAAAGACCATAAAAAAAATAATTCTCAAAAGAATGTAAACTATATTTTTCTAGGATTTAAATGCAAGTAACTCATGCTTTAAGGTTTTGTCAACAAAGGGAAAACCTAGCTGAGCAAACATATAGTATACATATTTTCATTCAATATTTATAAACCCTTTATTTAAGAAGGAAAAATGTATGAACTTGAAGGAATATAGAAACCTCATACCTACAATTTGAAGCTATTTTAATTGTTGGAAACTCTGTACACTCAAGCACACAACATTAACAAGAACATAGAAGATTCTGACCTCAAATATGTGAACATAATAAATTGGGAACTACCACGTTCCACCTAACAATGACCCAGAACTGTTCTTGGTTTCAATCTGGATCCCCTCAAGCTGCTTCTAACATGCAAGTAGTCTAGAGCACCTAAAGTTAAGGATTCACCTATCTCAGATAATAGATTCTATACCATATTGCTTTTTCTTTTTGCAAAAATGCTCTCCAAGAACTCTTAGGAGAATAATAATCAGATAGAATAGATGGGATCCCAAAGCCTCTCTTTGGCTTGGGTATTTATAGACAATATTTAGGAAAAGGGATAGTTAAATCAAGAATCATTTGTTTTCTTGAAATAATATTTTACTTAATTTATGTGAATTTAATATTTATTTATTTTAACTTAGGAACTCTTTGACTAGTTCCTATTTTGACTCTTTTAGGTATTTAAATATTTAATTAATTGTAATAAATAATAATACATAGATCCTTCCATTATTATCTATAGTTACTAATATTCATACATATTCTTACTCATTTACTAACATTACATATAAACTATATATATATGTACACATATATCATTGTTAACATTTTTAGTTTGGGTATCATATAGCATGATCCCAAATCACATGGTACTTTTCTTTTAGCTTATAGTCACTTCTTTATTAAGGCCTTTAGGTAGGGTTGGTCAACTAAGTTAGGTATCTCTAAACCTCCTTGCATGTTAGACTGCCTCATATATCATGGTAGTCTCTAATACTTGATGAGACACAGAAATTTGAAATTTCATTTAATCAACTTAAAAATAAGTAAGATGAGATCAATGTTTTATCAGAGTCATTTTCACTGAACACAATTAATTTTCATGGACTCCTAGCATTATTCAGAGCCCATACTCAATGTTAAAAACAAGGGGTCACACTTAGTGCAATTCCAAAGCTTCTTGCTCAACACTAATGCTAGGATGTACTTGTATAATAAACCTAGGGATACAATGGCCAATGATCCGATGTTCCATAGTTTATGCTCAAACTCAACTTGGAATTATCCAGGGATTATTCCCAACACTTCCAATTCTTATATTTTCATGTGCTTCAGAGCTTCATGCTCAACAAAAACATCGCATACTCATGTTCCTCAGAGCTCTTGCTGAACACAATCATAACTCACTCATGTGTGTCAGAGATTGCACTCAACAAAAACATCAAATACTCATGCTTGAGAGCTCGCGCTCAACAAAAACATCAAATCACTCAAGTGCTCCAAAGCTCATGCTCAAAATGAACATCTCATCAATTATGTTCTTCAAGGTCCATCCAAACACATGAAATCATATACATGCTAAAGAAAACATATGCATTTGGCTTACGCCCAATATATCAAACAAATCATCATTCTCATGTGCAATGAGGCCTTACACACAATAAAATAAATATAATATCAAAGCAACATCACACGTAATGGGACTTATGCCCATAAGTGTTAGGTCAAAATTCGGGATATTACATGTATGTGAATGACCCTGTCACAAGTAGAGAGCCCTCTCTAACTGTATAGGCTATAATAAAGTTAAAGAATGGTTTGAAATGCTTACCCCAATGATTCCCCTACCACAACCATAGGAATAATACTGGGTGCTAACACTATGTATCATTTATTTCTAATACGAACCCTTGAGAAGAAAATTCAAAAGACCTATCAATATTTTGAACCAATTACAAACCAAGGCCCTTCTAAACTACATAATGTTGCCAATCAAGTATCCAATGATAAAATTGGTGAGGATTCATTCATAAATATAACTTTTTAACATAGTATAATTGGCGATATATTGTATCCTCTTGTATATTTCATAGTGATGCTAATGTGAGAAACAAAGAGGTAGAAAATCTAGTTATAAATTCAGAAAATTACCAAAACTTTGATCAAATCAATAAGTTGCAGAAATAAATAAGTATGAGGAATACTCTGTAATCAATCCAAAAAATTCTAGAAATAAATAGTACAAGAAATTTCAAACAATCAAATACAAATATTAATTTATAATTGTAACTACACCAAATTAATAGAAATCATCTGCAAATATACTCATAGGAGATAAAGGTCTAATCTAATAACCAAATTAGTAAACATAAAGATTCACACAAGGTGTCTACAAATGAAGGGGGTCCTCCTACAATCACAGACATAGCTAAGTAATTTAACAAATGAATTTAACAACGCATAAGAGGATTATATTATAAAATCATATGAAGACAAATTCTAGTACAGAAAGAGCATGATTACTCAATATCAAACCCCAAAATAATACATGATCCTTGTTCTTATTATGTTTTGTACATTCCTAGTTCAACACTAAACCCAAGATATCATATCAAAGGATTTCTAATTTCTTTTCTATCACCAGTATTGACAAATCATTATTAATTAATTATTAGGAAGATCCCATATCGAGAGGCATTGTATCACCCTTTACAAAGATACTTCTGAATTAACGGAGGGAAATATAAAAATAACCAATGGTTCAACAATTATCGGATATCCCAACCAGTTGGTTTGATATGAGAAAAATGGAAACCACATGATGTTCATGATGCGCAAGACAAGGAAAATATGTCAATTCAATCTTGGTCAAATGGAAATAGATGGTGCAAGATTAGCGTAATTTTGCAAGATAAAATAACATTGTTGCAAGAAATGATCATGTCATCGTAGGACTGACTGTATGGATACATTATCAAATGGTGCATCTATAAAAATAACTATAATTCTTCCAACCATATCATTTCATTAGTTTTCATAAATCATAACATTCCAATCCATTTAAGAAAAATAAAATGAGCAAATATAAGCATTTAAGATACTTGGAGAGTGTAGGACTTCATTGTAACATAATCGACAATAAATGAATAGGAATACTAAGAGTAAGGGTAATATTTGGTTATTAAATACTACAATATGGTATTTCCATAAGACAGAAGGGTTAAAACTAGGACCGTACATCTACCCCATGCCTAAGACAGTTCATGTCCCTTATACAATAAAATTGTCGACCCTCCGATACTAAAATTCCAAAACCATGCTCTCCCATCTAACCAATTTCTTATTTGTTTATGTCCACTTCTGCATGTGTTTTGAAATGAGATACAAAGGAAGGAAATCCTGTTCATTAAGTCATATATGACTCAAGTCATGTTGTAATCTCTAGTATCCGAGCCCATAAACTATGTTGGTGTCGATAGAACAAGACTGTTGGAAGGAAGATCTTGATGAATCCTTCATCAATCCAGCACAAGTAAACAAAAGTTTTATCAAAAAAATAAATTTAAATTGGGAATATAATCAAACATATAATTGGTAGTTTTGTAATATATTATATTCATTGGAAGGTAATAATGTCTTTGTATTATGTCGGAAGTTGTCTACAATCTTATGTAAACGAGTAATACATTTAACCCATAGCTATATGGTGTTTTTTTACTTGTGTAGAGTATTTTTCCATGATATTGTATTAATAGATGCTATTTTGAAGAATTATATTATCCCACATGCAATATGTGAGAGTAATTTCTCCTCATCTCTTAGTATATAATACAGTCAAGTGAGTCTCTAGATATCATGTATTATTGATGTAGTAGCGGTACTATTGTGACACTGGTGTACATCATCTATATTCTTTGGGGTATTTCCGCTTTGCTCTCTTGTAAGATCGAAGAATACATTCTGGAGATAATAGAAGACCACATTCCCGTGGATGTAACCCATTAGGGTGAACCACGTATATCGGTGTTCTCTTGTCCTTTTATTTTCTTGTTCTTATCTTTTATGATATGTTGCAGGTTGCTTAGATATGTTAACTAGTTTAGCTTGACTCTACTATTCTAACATGGTATCAAAGTGGGTTTCTATGATCTAGTACCTTCTATAGCTTTCAATCAATAACGATTATGATTTGGGCATTGTCATTTTGTTGTAGATTTTCTTTCTATTTGGTAGCCATTAGGCTTCTCTTCAGATGTAGGCATATTTCTGCATTTTTTTTAACCCTAACCCTAACTTGCTGTAAAATATTTTTGCAGAATTTTTTCAAGGGTTTCTTGATGTTTTTCCTGTAGATCTACATGATTTCGAGGCTCTCCTCAAGGATATTTTTCTTTCGATTATAAAAATGGTATTTATACAAAAGGGTCGTAAGTTGGTCAGTTTTTACTGATTTTTTTATTATAACATGTTTTTGGAATTGGAATAGCCATTCTGGATCCACTCACGTGACCAGAACATAAAACTGGGTATTTCTGGGCTTCCTTTCGGTAATAAAAATTAGAGTTATAAAAAAGGGACCTAACTTTGTCATTTCTTACAGGGTCTTTTACTAGGAATTGGAATAGCCATCCTGGATGAATCTAAATGACCAGAACAGAAGACTAGGCTTTTCTGGGCACATTTTTTTTCATAGGGTTATAAGTGAAAGTTACTCCTCCTTTATTTATTGTGCTTCTAACTGTGATTTTGTAGATTTAGATCAGTAAAGTGTAATTATTTTCAATTTCTTCACTATTTTTCTGTCATTTTTTAGTATTAGGGTTTCTTATTTCTTGACAAAATTTCACTCATTATGACTTTCAAAGTAACTTCTATTCCTGAATTAGTTTGTTCTAACTATATTTCCTGGAAGAGAAAGATGATTGATGTTCTCACAAGTAAGAAGATTTGGAGGCTAGTTAATGGTGAACACAAGACACTTACTGCTGCTGATGATGTGGCTATATGGGAGGCTAAAAGTGATCAATCAAGGGGGCTCATTGGTCAAACTATTGCAGATAATATTCAAGTATTGAGGCAAAAGACAACCTAGTTCAGGTATGGAAAATTCTTTCCTCTTTTTTTGATAAATATGATGACGTTTCTGCATATTATCTTGAAAAAAAAGATCTTTGACCTCGAAACTACTGACTTTGAAAGAGTTGAGTTATATCTTTCTGAATTGAAAAGTTTAAATGAGAAATTAAATAGTTGTGGTAAAGATTACAAGAAAATTGATAGTGCTCTTATTATTCTTGTAGAACGTAAAATGTCACCTTGTTTTGATATGTTCATCCAAAATAGGAATAGAGATATAGAATTGTCTCAAAGTACTATGAAGCAAAGTTTTGATGATTTTTGTAAAGGATTGATCAATGAGCAATAAATGTTAATTGTTTCAGGATAGCTCACACCTAATAAAGCTCTAAATGCACTTAATAAGAATCATAAGAAATTTTTTAATAATGCTAAAGGTTCTAATCCTTCTAATACTAATTCTAGGCATGCTTCTCATGCTTCTAATGAAAATAGTGAATAGAAGAAAGTGTATGATCCTTGTAAACATTGTGGTAAAACTAACCATCCTGAAAATAATTGTTTTAAAGAAAAAAAATTAATGGCTAAAGCTAAAAAGAAAACCTCTAATGACTCTCAAGTAGCTTTATTTGCATCTGTTGTTTTGCCTAATAATTCTTCTTCTAACGTGGAATGGATAATGGATCCTAGTGCATCTAAACATATGACTGGTGATGCTTCTTTATTTAATTCCTATGACAATCATAAACACATATCTTAGAAAGTTTCTATAGGTGATTTTAAACAACTTTCCGCAATTCCTTCCGGTAATCTTAATGTTACTAATGGTCAATTGGAATATGTTTTTCATGTTGAACACATGCCCATTAACTTACTTTCTATTTATCGTGCTTGTCAAAAGGGTTTAAATTTGAATCATGGTCTGACAAATATTTTCTTAAATATATCAATCAAAATTTCAAAGTAGTTTCTTCTGGTCCTATTGATCATATTGCTGGTCTATATAAATTTGCCAGTTTTAACTCAACTAAAAGACACCTTTTTATTTCTATGTTTCCCATGCTAATGAACAAAGTAAATTATGGCATGAAAGATTAGGTCATTTTAATTATGGTCAAATGCAATTGTTAACTAAAGTGGTACATGGCTTGCCTCATATTTCTTCTACTAACGGTGTTTGTGAAGGTTGTGGTCTTGGTAAACATCATAGAGAAATGTTTGAGAAAGGTAAATCTTGGCGTACTAAAGAACATTTGCAATTAATTTAGAGTGACATTTGTCGTCCTCTTGAAGTTCCATCTTTATCTCGTATAGTCTATTTTCTTACTTTTATTGATGACTTTTGTAGAAAGTCATGGGTTTATTTATTGAAAAATAAAAGTGAAGTTTTTTCAATATTTCACTTTTTTAAATCTTTGGTTGAAAATGAATCTGGTAAGAAGATTAAGACTTTAAGATTAGATAATGGGGGGAAATTTGTTAAGAATTAATTTGAAGTATTTTTATATAAACATGGTATTCAACACTGAAATACTATACCTTACACACCTCAACAAAATGGTGTTGTTGAACGAAAAAACAGAACTTTAGTTGAAATGGCTAGATGTATGCTTTATTCTAAAGGATTACATAAAAAAAATTGGGCTGAAGCTATAAGTTATGCAAACTTTATTTTAAATTGAGTTCCTACAAAATCCGTTAAGCATGTTACCCTCGAGGAAAAATGGAATGGTCGAAAACCTGATATTAGTAACTTTAAGGTGTTTAGTTGTGAATGTTGGACTCATATTCCTAACGATAAAAGGAAAAATTTAGATCCCAAGTCTCACAAATGTATATTCATTGGTTATTCTGAGGATTCTAAGGCTTACAGGTTATTTGATACCTCTACTCAGAGTGTTATCATCTGAAGGGATGTTCACTTTGATGAAGTATCTTCACCACCTGAGTCCATCGATCCTCATGTTACACTGAATATCCTATTGTCTCATGTTAATCCTATATCGGTTTCTTCCTCCAGTTCTATGCCTGTTGTTGATCCTAGTTCACCCTCTTCTTCAAGTATTCCACCTGAATGTACCAAAGCTGAAGAAACTTTTGTTTCCTCTAACCTTCCTATTTGGGCATGAAAAACTCTTGAATCCCCAAGTAGTGAGGTCAGTGACCCTTCCGACCCTCGTATAAGTAGATCTAGCTTTGCCCCTATGAACAAAGTTTTTTCCACAAATGATCCTACCTCTTATTCTCAAGCTCAAGGTAAGCCTCAATGGGAACAAGCTATGACTGTTGAGAATGAATCTGTTATGAAGAAAAAGACTTGGTCTCATGTTCCTCTTCCTGTTGGTAAGAATTTAGTTCGTTGTAACTGGGTTTGTAAAACTAAGTTTACTACAGAAGGACAGATTTAAATGTATAAAGCTAGGTTAGTTGCAAAAGGTTTTAATCAACTTGAAGGTATATATTATAATCAAACTTTTGCTCCTATTGCTAAAATGAATACAATAAGAACCATTTTATCTATTGCTTCATCTTATAAATGGGAAATACACCAAATGGATGTTAAAACGGCCTTTTTAAATGGTGATCTTAATGAAGAAATTTATATGCAACAGCCTCCTGGTTTTATTAATGTTGAATCATCAAATTTAGTATGTAAATTACACAAGTCTTTATATGGTCTCAAACAATCACCTAGGGCTTGGTATGATAAAATTGATTCATATTTTTTGAAGAATGGTTTTAAGCGTTGTATATCTAATCCAAATCTGTATGTTCAGAAATTTGGTACTAATATTCTCATGATTGTTTTATATGTAGATGATCTAATCATCACAAGAATCCATCTTACATTAATTCAAAATCTAAAAAAGTGATCTTCAAAATCAGTTTGGTTACGACATGTTCTTACAAAGCTTGGTATGTCTACGAATCACTATGTTGAAATGTGACAATCAGGGTGCAATACAGCTTGCTTATAATCTAGTATATCACTCCAAGACAAAGCATCTCGACCTTGACGCTCATTTCATTCATGGAATTATGGTAGATGGTATTCTTTCTCTTCAGTATTGTCCTATAGACCAATAGGTAGTATATATCTTCACTAAATCCTTCACCGAGGAGAAGTTTGTGCATATTTGTTCCTTGCTTGGAATGTGGGAAGTTTTCATCAAGGGGGAGCAGTAATAACTCCTTCCTTCCTTAGCGTTAGCATGGGCCCTTCTCCCAACCATTATTAAGGGGGAGTCTTGGAATATATTATATTCCTTGGAAGGTAATAATGTATTTGTATTAAGTTGGAAGTTGTCTACAATCTTATGTAAAAGAGTAAAACATTTAACCCATAGCTATATGCTGTTGTATTTATTTGTGTAGAGTATGTGTCCATAGTATTGTATTAAGAGATGTTATCTTGGAGAATTATATTATCCCACATGCAATATGTGAGAGTAATTCCTCCTCATCTATTAGTATATAATAGGGTCAAGTGAGCTTCTACATATCATGTATTCTTGATGTAGTAGTGGTACTATTGTGACACTGTTGTACATCATCTATATTCTTTGGGGTATTTGTGCTTTTCTCTCTTGTAAGACTGGGGAAGAAATTTTGGAGATAATAGAAGACTAGCTTCCCATCGATGTAAGTGATTAGGGTGAACCACATATATCGGTGTTCTCTTGTCATTTCCTTTTCATGTTCTTATCTTTTATGATATGTTGTCCGTTGCTTAGATAGGTTAACTAGTTTAGCTTGACTCTACTCTTCGAACAGGTAGGATTTGTTGGAAAGGAGTTTGGGGTGAGTGAGTTATGTAGCGTCGTGGCAGCTGCACAAGCTCACATGGTACCGCGCAAGGAAAGATGAGCTAAGCAGGAAAACAACCGCTTTTATAATATTTTATGTATATTTTGACCAAGTTTTGTTTCAATAGGTTAGTAGTGGTTAGAAGTTAGTTATTAGTGGACCCTTGATGTAAAGTCATAAGCCTATTTATAGATCTATTTTGGGGAAATTGATAGGAAGAGTCATGTGTAAGTAGTTGTGAACAATTGTATGTGATTTCCTACGTGAATTGTAAGGGATGAGCTCTGGTGTGATCTATTTTATGGAGAATTTTCTGTCTCGACTGTGATTTTCTCTGGGATTCTTCCTGATGTATGCAGTATCCGATTTTGGAGAAGGATTGTGTAATGTGGAATATTTGCACAAGATTAATATAAGATGTAATGGATTCTTGTTTGTTGTTATATATTTGTTATGATGTTGTGACTATGTTTTGTTACAATGACATGATATAGATGTGATTCAGTTTCTTCCTGCTATATCAATGCGATCTGTCGTTTTTAGGTTGATGGAATCTATGTTTCTGTAACTATTTGATGTGCTATGATGTTCCATGAATAATGCTACGATATTTTGATACGGTATGATGATCACATAAGTTATGATCTCCCTCCGTTGGACCCCCATATCCTTGTCTCCCACTATCATAAACTTGGTTTCAATATCTCTCCCTTAAACGTCTCAGGTGAGACCTCGTCTACTTCGCAGACCTTGCCGGGGAGGGTAAAACCTATCTGGGTCAGTGCTTAGGGAGATTGCACTGCAGGGCATTGACAGAGTGGGATCACCTGTAAATGAAGCTTTGATGGTGGGCTTCTCCAACAAATGGTTCCATTGTCAGGACCAAGTTGAAAATAGGAGGGGGATATGTTTTGGCATCTGACTCGATAAGAGATCGAGGGATGGATTGATCTGAAGTTGTGGGAGTTTGTTGAAGCCAAAAACCAGAATCCTAGGCTGTCGACAGGTCACTAGTTGGATAGATATATCCATGACAGTCCTCATGAATGGTTCTTTTGTGAATTCCCTATGATCTTGCATGAATGGTTGGAAAAGTTTGCTAAGCAGAAAAAAAACTTTCAAGGAGGAGAGCTGACATCTTGGACCCCATAATTGATCCAGGCGCTGCAAGAAACAACAAACAAGGCATCATGGGCAGTCAAGGTATGGTTGTATAGTATCTTGGAAGGATACATCATTGATTTTGTTGTTGATACTAATAAATATTTTAGGGAAACAGAAAGGGAGTTTTTCAGTGGACCTCATGGAAGGTTCTTACTATCGCTACAACTGTCAATTAAGCAACTAGTCTATGAAAAGGGTATCCTAAAGATGGACCAAGAGTAGTGGAACTCTAGTGTGTGGGGGATGTATGCACTGCGAAAGAAAGGGGGGAAATGCATAAGAAAATAAGGGGTAGATGGGCATGAGTTCTTATGAGAATGTAAAGGTCGTCAAAGAAATAAGTGGTTGTATGAGGGGAGGAGCAAGGTTTTGAGAAAAGTGGCGAAGGATGGGAGAAGGTCCTACTGAAGTCGAAGGGCGATACCGTGAAGAGCAACCACATGAAATGAAGTGACATTTTTGTGATGACAAGGACATACAGGCCCAGGCTACACCCGGAAGAACAATAGGATCAAACCCCAGCAGTAACGTGTCTACTCCTTCGCGCACTACTCCACCACAAGGAAGGAATGTGCATTCTACGTCAACTTGCCTGACATGTTAGCAACAGTCTAGTAATAGAGCACCAGAAGGAGGAAGACGGTCCAAAATGGCAGGAGATGAAATGAATTTGTCTATATTCAATGGAAATGGCATCGATGATCCATAGTGGTACTGGTTCTTATGTGAAGAAATATGGACTGCTCGACAAACTATCGATGATGATGTCAAGAAAATTTAGCTAGCCACTACTCTGAGGGGCCATGCATTGGAATGGTTTATGAGATTCACATGGGTGCCTTAAGGAGGTATTGCAAAAACATTCAACGAGATCATAACAAGGTTATTTGAGGAATTTAAGAAGCTGAACTCTGAAGCTCAGTACATTACTAAACTGAAATAGATAAAAAAATTCCCCATTGAAACAATTTGGGATTTTGATTAGTGATTTAATACATTGATGGATCGGGTCAGTTTTCAGATGAGGGATGTTTAGCATAAAGAATGGTTTATCGCGACACTTGTCCCGCATATCCGACAACCATTAATGCAAAAAAATATTGCAACGTAGAGAGAGGTGCTTGAGACCGCGATGAAATTGGAGGCATCGCCAATAGGGGAAACTGTTGTTGGAATGAATCAGATTCAGGTGCAGTTGCCAAATTTAATGCTGCAATTGCAAGATATAAAAAAGGCTAAGGAAGATCACGATGATCTTTGGTGCACCCATTTTCATGCAAGCGGACATACCAAGATACATGCAAGCGGAAAGTTTCCCTCAGCTGATTGCAAAATGGGAGGCAAGACAAATTCCTTAGTTACAGAATGCGCAGATTAGAATCAGCCTGCATTGCAAGTACAGAACCAGCCGATAATGTAGAACTATGTCCCACTGTAGACTCGGACTCAGAACCCACCTCAGATGTAGAACCAACCGATGAATCAACCATTGAATCAAAAGTCGCCTTTGAACTAGGGATCAACAGTTGCCACTATTCAAGCTGAGCCGCAGATGAAGAATGTTGACGTTGGGATTGTTGTTGGTGCTTAGGGTAGACCCAGGTTCTTGTACTATTATTTTAACTAACAAAAAAACCCACAGTGTTTGCCCTTTCGGCAACAACCTACGAACAGGTTGCAGTCTCACCCGAAACAGCTATGGGTGCCGCAGAATCAAGTTTCTGCAGGCAAAAGAAGGATATTACTGTACCTTTAGCCTTAACAAATATTAATCATACAACACAGAGCTTCGACAGTCACTTAATTAGCTTTGCAGTTTAGATAAACAGATAGTTACTTGCTTAACCCTTAACTGGGAATTCACAGCGAAGTTAATACTTAACAATATATCTTACTTATCATTCACCTACTTATCAAATGCATAAAAAAAAATAGCACAAAATCAAAAGGGAACCACCACAACACAAGATGTACGTGGTTCACCCCCAGCGTAGGGGCTACATCCACAGAACTGCGCTTTATTCAACTCTTTACAAACAACAGTTATGATCTGCGCACTCAGCTACAGATCTCTGTACACTGAGCTGCAGATCCTTTCTTACAAAAACCTCTATGCACTCAGTTGCAGAGGTCATCCACTCACACAACTGGGAATTAACATTAAACCCAAAATAGGCCTTAGCTTCTTTGCATCAAATTATCATCATACCAAAAACCTTCAAAAAAGCTCTTTTCTCCTTTACATAAGTGCCTATTTATACAAGTGCACTATTACAATACCATGTGTTTAAACCATGGGATTAAAAACCATGAGTTTAAACCATGGGTTATTTACAAAAAGAGGGGCTTCAACCCAACCCCAAAACCCCTAAGACTATTTTGGACCGCAAATCCGTTTACAAGCTTTGCACCAAAACCACAGAGTTGCCAAAATTAAGGACCTTCAAGGTCCGCGCCCCAACAGGCCCCTATGACTCACCAGTGTCCCGTCCCGGGACACTCTGCTGCTTTTCTGGTGGGAGAATCTTGTTGGCGAAGATAGTGAATTGCTTGTTGAGGCTATGCATGATATCTTCAGCTGCTTGCTCCTTCTCCAATATCTCGTGCAACGTTGTTGTAGATGCTTTGCTGGTCTTTTCCTGTGAAAACGCATCATACTCCTTCAAAATTTTGAGCTGGTTGTCCACAGCAGTGCTCAACTCCAATGCCTCATTAATGAGAGGCTACACAGAGTTAACCAACAGTGCTTCTTTCCTTCTGTAAGACTCAATTTCTTACTGGAGCTCATTGCTCTGCTTCACCTTAAGCATGTTCTGCATAGGAGGCAATGTTTTGATTTCCGCTTTGAATACATCCAGCTCTGTCTCTCACTGCTTGATGGTTTCTTGCAGATTTTCCACTTCTGGGTTGTCTTGTAAGTTTGCCCAGGCCTCGACACTTTCATCCAGTAGCTTTGATGCACTACTCACAAGATCTGAGATCTTTGTTGCTGAGGCCTGAATATCTCTATGGCGCTGCTCCCTGACCTCTAGAGGACTCTCAAGAATGATGCGCAGTTGAAGCTCCATAATCTGAGCCTCATGTTCCACTTTCATCTTCTCTATCAGGCTTCGAGACTGTTGTGCATACTCTTTTAGCTTGGTGATTCTCTGATCTGGTTCTTCTTCAGCCTGCATGTTGAAGTCAGGGAGACTTTGACACGCCTCATCCAATGCTCGTGCTAGTGAATCCTGCTTGCTTTCTACTTCCCTCTTCTTATTTTCAGCTTCATCCAACTATGCTGCGATGCTCTCACTTTGCTTCATGGAATTATCTAACTACATTTGTGAGTAGCAGTCTCGTGCTTGGATCTCCTTCATGATTGCCAATTGACAAATATGTAGCTCCAGCATAGATAACTTGGTGTAATCTATCCCAACTGTCATGCGCATCTGCGAGTGAGATGATGCATAAATTATTATAAGGGTTGCACTTGGTACTTACCCTTTGTTATCTCTGGCTGGCCATTGTCTTGTGTCTAGCTGTGTGCTTACTGGGGCACTGCTTGCTGCAGCACCAGTCGCTGATATTTCTGCTAACTCCTTCAATTTCGTAATTCACTGCGCTATGCCCAAGAGTGCATCAAGGTGCGTAGCTGCAAACTTTGACCATTTGCTGGTTAAGACTTCTGTGGACTTCGTCAGAGCCTAATCAAGCTCTTCCATCGTCATGACGGGCTCCTCAACGATATTTTTTCCCTTTGACGCCTTCATTTTCTTTCTAGGCTAAGGTTTAGTCACTTCCTCTGCCTCTGGAGACTTGCGCTTATCTGGGTGATTAGGGTCAGATATTGTCTTGACCGATTCTTCTTCTTTTTCATCACCTCCATCATCTCCGCTTTGCTCCGAATCATCTTGTTCATCGCTTTCGTTGAGTGGGTCATTCTGCTACATCTGACTAGCACCTATTCCCACATCTATCACTCGGGGGATTTGTATGCTGGGCCTTGTTCCTGCGTCCTTCATCCACTCAGCCAACCACTTCTTGACTACTACGAGGATGTCTTCCTCGGTCACCATGTATGGAAACTTCCAACATGCATTTTTTTATCTGCACGGGTCTGAAAGAAAACATTGTGCATGTCGTCCGTGAAGTTGGCCACTCCCGCATACTGAGAAAATAGCTCATTACTAAGCCGTGGTCTCTTCAGGATTTCATATGAAAGACTCATCGAATAAAAGGTGAACACGTAGTTCGTCATCTGCTGGAAGGTTTTATTCTGCGACACCCACAGAGATGCATATCTTGTGGAGGCACATCAACAAATTGTGCCTTGGTAGGTTCTTTCCATCCTACCAGTGCAATAAGCACTAACAACCATGAGTAGTGAAAGGTTCTACCTTTCTCCTGTGCGTCACAGACATCTTCTAGGAACTCCTTGGAAATGTACTCTACCCATTTGTAACTGTATCCTTCGGCACAGTTCGTAGCAATACTGACAATCGAGGTAGGTACTTCATTCGGTCTACACTTTCTCATTAGCTTGCATGCTAGTAGCTATGCGGTGAAGCAAATGTTTTGATGCTGGATGGTTGAGGTTTGATACCCTCTCTTTCCTTTCATCTACCCAAAGTGTTCCTTCATGCTCTGCACCAGCTTCATGTCTTCATGCTTTCCCATGAACTCAATGCTAGGATCAAGCCCTTCCTTTGGTAAGCCTGTAATCTTATGGATCAATTCTCCATCAATAGGAATTCTCTGGATTCCTATCCATAGGTGCCCATCATGCACCAATGCCAATAGCTACTTGACCACTATGGTAACCGATGTGCTGTGACCGAAGTGGGGAACATTCAGCATCTTCAACAAGCCATCTTGCTCCAAGCCAGTGGCCCACTATTTTACTTCCAGTAGCGTCGTACCGGTCTCCTGATAATGGACATAGTGGAGGTATTTCCCTGGAGCAAACTGCAGAAACTTTCCACAATCATTCGTATCATGGTCTGCATACTTCAGCCGGTCTATTTTTCCTGTCATTGTTCCAACCAGCTGCACACCCTGTGGCTACGATAGGGTGCATAATGTGAACTTGGTTGTCCATCGAGGTGGCTAAACTCCTGGTCACACAGGTGGAAGATATGGTGGACACTACGGTGCAACATTCTCATCCTCACCAAGGTCTTCGAATTCTCCAGGAAAACTCATCACGGGATCCTCTCGTGTCTTTCTTGATGGCTGGTTCCTTTCTTCATTCTGCTAGAATGAACTTCTACCCTAAAATTCTTCCTGATTGATCGTGTCTGCATTGGTTGACTCGGTGCTATGGGAGTCTCTTCGCAAGGTGAAAATGTAGGTGGATTTCTCATAAGGTTCTGCAGACCCCTCTCTGAATTCACTCAACAATTCTTGGACTTCATGATCAGCTGACATGGACTCAACTGTAAAACTCAAGAAAATGCGTAATACAACATTCACAGGTCTGGGTGTCTTCTTATAGAATCCATCGACCAAATCTATCATAACTATGCATTAAAGATACCAAATCTGACAGAGCTGCTATAGATCTTTCCCAAACGGTGCTAGATTCCTTAAAATCTCATCATGACAGGAAGTTAATGCAGTTAACACACCGACGCCGCCAATTTTGATTCTTTCCAACGGTCACATTTTAAGCTTCGACACACCTTTCTTCTTCGGCACAACCACTAACTTCAGCTTCACTACATTAAGGACCTTCGACACATTACAAACCTTCGACACAGTAAAGACTTTCGACAGTTACAACAATCTGCCAAGTCTTCTCTGAGAACAGCTTCATTATAGTCTAGTACCCAATTTCAACTGTTCTTGGCACTCAGACTCTTTTTCTTGCTATTACTTCTAATCATGGGGTAGAGGCTTGTCCCTGTACTTCTTTAATCTACTTCCATTCACCATGGAGGGCAAAATTTCTCCATTCAATTTAGCTAACTGAACTGCGCCACCATCAGTAACTTTCTGAACTATGTATGGTCCTTTCCACTGTGTCTTGCACTTTCCTAGGAACTTCATGAATTTACTGTCATACAAGAGCACAAGATCACCATTCTGGAAATTCTTCTTCTTAATGTGTCTATCATGCCATGCTTTTTCTCTGGATTTCTGCACTTACTGCTAGAAACCTGCAATGAATCTATCTTCTTCTAGTTCAGGTATCTTCACCATCCTTTCATTCGACATAGCTATATTATCCATCTCTGTGAAGGTAGATATTCTGAGGCTAGGAACAATGTACTCCATGGGCATAACTACTTCTTGTCCATATACCATCCTAAAAGGTGTATGGCCTGTCAACATCTTGCACGTGGTTCTATAAGCCCATAATACTGCTGGAATTCTGAGATCCCAATCATTTCTATTAACATTGCAAACCTTCGTCATAGCATGCTCAAGAATCTTGTTAAAGGCTTTGAGAGTTCCATTTGCTTGAGGATGGTAGGTGGTACTCTTCTGATGATATACTTGAAATTATTCAATCAATGCTTCAATAGTCTTATTCAGAAAATGTGATCCTTGATCACTCATAATAATTCTAGGACATCCAAACCTTGACAAGATATTATCAAATATGAACTTCGCAGCTGTAGCAGCGCTATAGTTCTTGACTAGTTGAGCTTTGTCCCAATGACTAAGGTAATCAGTTGCTGTAATAATGTATCTTGCTCCAGATTTCTTTGCAGGGGGATTGATTGGTCCAACAAAATCAATAGCCCACTTGTCAAATGCTTGTAAAATTACCCGTGGAACCAGAGGCATCTCATCCCTCCTGGATGGTTTGCCTATCCTCTGACAGATATCACAGCTATGTCAATACTCTTTTGCATCCTTATGAATCGTAGGCCACCACAATCCAGCTATCAGAATCTTTTGTGTTGTAGCTTTTCCTGCATAATGACCTCCTGCTGCTCCAGAATGTGCCTCGGCCAAAATCATTGGATTTTCATGTTCCAGGACACATCTGCACAGTATTTCATCTGGTTCCATCTTATATAGCTGTCCTGCTATCAAGGTAAAGTCAGCTGCTCTAACCACTAGTTGCTTCTTTTGCTATGTTGTCATCTCAGAGGGTGCAAAACCTATAGACAAGTATTGAACAATATCCTTAAAATAGTCATCAACCATCTGGATGGAAAACAACTGGGCATCACGAAGACCTTCGTCCAAACTAGTGGGTTGTTCTCCTGATTCGATCCTCGACAAGTGGTCAGGCCCCAGGTTAAGTCTTCCTGGCTTAACTATGATCTCAAAGTCATACTCCTGAAACAAAATCAGCCATATGCATATCCTTCCACCTAACACAGGCTTGTTAACCAAATCCTTCAAATCAAAATGGTCAGTGAACATCTTAAAATGAGATCCTAACAAATAATGTCGAAACTTCTGCAAAGCATGAACCATAGCTAGACCTTCTCTTTCTATCGTAGTATAATTATTTTCTGTTGTGGACTATTTTCTACTTGCAAAAGCAATAGGGTGATCAATATTACCTTCACCTATCTGAGCCAATACTATACCTGAAACAATGGAAGATGCATTGACATGAACATGAAACTCCTTACTCCAGTCAGGGAATACTAAGATAGGGGAAGTTACCATCTTTTCTTTCAAAGTGTCCAAGCTTTCCTAACATTCAAGTGTCCATTCAAACTTAATATCTTTCTTCAATTTCTTTTCCATAGGGGTTGTGATCTGAGCATATCCTTTAATGAATTTCCTATAATATCCAGTATGACCAAGCATAGTGTGAAGTTGATTAATAGACTTCGGAGGTGGTAAGTTCACAATAATGGCTATCTTCGCAGGATCCACCATCAATCCTTGCTTGCATACAATGTGACCTAGTAGAATTCCAAAAGGTGCACAAAAGATACACTTCTTCAGGTTCAATGAAATCTGATGTTGTCTGCACTTGTCCAGCATAAGTCTTAGACTGGCTATATGATCTCTTAATAAACCAAAGATAGTCCAATCATCAAAGTAAAATTCTAAAAAATTATGGATAAATTCCTTAAATGCAGATATGACTACTCTGGAAAACATAGCAGGTGCATTCTTCAGGCCAAAAGGCATAACAATATGCTGAAAATATCTTGTTTCTGTAGTGAAGGTTGTTTTATGTCAATCCTCTGGAGCAATTCTGATCTGATGGTAACTTGAAAATCCATCAATGAAAGAATACACTTCTTTACCTCCGACATTGTCTAAAAATTCATCTGTAAAGGGAGTAGGGAAAGGATCATGTAAACAAACATCATTCAGCTTCCTCAGATCAACACAGATTTGGATTTCTCCTTTGGTATTCTTTTCTTGTACCACCATAGGGATGACCCATTCAGATTCTTTGATGGGCTCAATGATTCCTGCAGCGAGCATCTTATCTAACTCCATCCTGACTTTTTCTTTATACTTAGGATTCAACCTATAAGGGAGCTTCTTCACAGGCTTCACATCAGGTTTCAAAGGGATTTTTATCACTTAGTATATCACCAAGGATACCTTTCATTTCTGAGAAATTCGTTGGAAATAAGTCCTAATACTCATGGAGAAGTTTAGTCCCTTTGCTCACCATTTCTTCATCCCAATAATCTCCAATGGCAGCGTACTTAGGCATTTCTTCTGAACCAATGTTTACTTTCCTTGTTTTCAATGGCTGAGTTACTTTAGGTGCTTCGACTGCTGGTCCATGTACTTCGCAGTGTCCTTCTAACTTAGGAATATTAATGTTGCATGGGTTGTTGTTGTCATCAATGGCGAGGTTATAGCATTATACTGCATTAGCTTCTTATTCCTTCCAATCAAGTTGGTGCTCGACTATTTCTTTATCACCAAACACCTTAGTATGGATCAACCTAATAGCTGCGTCCAAAACAGGGCAATCTTCATTAATAGAAAATGTAAGCACAAAACTATCAACAAGGTTATCCCAACATACAGTACCATGGCAAAGCTCAACCTCCGCATACCAGTTCTTTGCTACAGGTTCCAGAGTGTGTATAAACCTATGTACCCATTCTTCACAAGGTACATGCTTCCATGCTTCATAACACTATTCCAAATGTTCCTGAGGGCTAGTCTTACCATTAAATCTGCTTTGCACCTCCTGAGGTTGATCCATGAATCTCAGGTGAAGAAACTTTTGGAAATCTCTCCAACTATGAATATACTTTTTATGACCATTCCACCATCTGGCAGCTGCGGCTCTGAATGCTGAATCTAGAGTCTCCATTTTCTGTGAATCTGGTACTTGCTCTGAAAATTGTACAATAAAATCTTCTCGGTCTGTCAAGCCATCAAAATTAGGGAAGATCTTTGTCTGTGAGCCAACTCATCTGATAGACTTGATAATTCTTGCACATTGATGTCCATGTAGCTCATAAAGTCTATTCTGCCAATTCTCTAGGCCTTCGTCTGAATCAGTCATGCAAGAACTATCACACTACCAATCCATTATACCTTCACTAGTAGGGTTAACATAATATTCCTCTTTGGCTATGATGTTGTAAATATGATCTAAAACATCCTGATCTTCCTCTCTGACTAGCTCTGTATATATTTCTCCTTGAGAAGGGTCCAATGGCACTATGACTCTTAAGCCTTTTCCTTCAAAATTCATCTGTTTGTTCTTCAGGTTGATTACTGCATCATTTTCTATTTCCCATTCGATTCCTAGCAATGCTAGATAGGGGTTGCTATCATCAATTATTTCAATGACTTCAAAATATGCTAAGGTACTGACTCCATCAATGTCCACTTGTACACTAGGGAATCTTCCCAAGGGCACAATCTTCTACTAATTGGCTAATCTCAGATGTATAGGGGACCATTCAAGCGTAGGTCTTCCCATTTGTTCCCATGTCTGCCTAGTCAGGACATTCACTTCTGATCCTAGGTCTAAAATAATATCAGTCATGTCATAATATCCTATCTGAGCATGCAATCTCATTTGTCTTCTAGTCCTTCTAACTCTATTAACATTTTTTCCTCTATCAGAGCTTCGCTAAGGTTCGCAAGACGCAATAACTTTCTGTAACTCATTCAAAGCATTCTGAATTCTTAATAGCTTCATACAACTCTGTAAAAATGATGTTAGTGTACTTACTTGAATTGGCGAAGCTTATTGGGACTATAACTACTGTTGATGCTATTGCATAGTTGCTACTGATGTTCTTGAATCAACAAAGTCTTTTTTGGCTTCCATAAATGTTCCTTTTTCTCTTACAACATCGAAGACGGGAATTTTTTCTGGGGTCTTGCAGACCCAAGCCTCGTCAGGTTGTTTCTCCTTATTCTGCACTTGCATCATAGCTCCACTCCTTGTGACAATGTTAATGGCTAGGATAGGTATTTTCTCTACAGCAATAATCTGCACATTCTAAGTAGGAGCGCCATTTCTTTCTTGTATCTTGGCTATCAACTGCGGACATTGCTCAATCACATGATCGACTGCTCTGCAATATTGACATGTCGTAGTTGGGTTCTGACAGTCTCTAGATGCATGTCCTGCCTTATTACAGTTATAGCAAATAACCTGGCCTCGACCTCTTCTAGGCATACCACCACGACCTCGACCTGATGTACTACCATGGTAACCATATCCATTATTGCCTTGTGCATCGGGTTGTACCCTATAAGCATCATAGGTTCGCTCTCTCATGAGTTCAAAGCTGCGACACTCATCTTTGTTGTGCCCAACTGACTTATAGAACTTTCAGTAGGGATTCTTAGGAACTTGAACATATCTCTACAGTAGGTAGCAATCTTCAGGTCTATGCTGACCCATTGTTCTATAGATCTCACAATATAGGATAGTAGGGTTAAATGGGTTTGGTGCACCAGTATTCAAATAATTTCTTAGTGCAGGGCACTGTTCTTTGTCATGACCTTCTGTCTTACATCATGTACACCAAACCTCTTCGCAAGTAGCTTTCCCTTTCTTCATGTCGTGAAGCTCCAAATCCATTTCTGCTAACTATGCTTATATTTGGGCTATTCCAGAATTATCTCCAACAGGAGTTGTTTTGAGCTTCATAGCAATTTCCAATGCTTCTTGCTGATCAACAACCTTCTATTGCATAAGTGGAGTCCTGATATGCAGCAACAGTGCTACAATGAACCATTATTTATGTTGCTCTGGTCCAATAGTGAAACTAACTTGATCCAGCAGAACCTTGAACCTCTGATCAAAGTCCCAAACTAATTCACCTCGCTTCTGCTGAATTTCCTTTAGTTTAGTTATATACTGTGACTCTGATTTAGGCTTCTTAAATTCTTTAATCATTGATTTTTCAATATCGGCCAAGACATAGTTCTAAGTACTGGAAAACTTCATAAACCAGGTCAAAGCTCGGTCTCTAAAAGATGTGACAAGCTACACTTTTCTTGTATTCTCATTCATAATATTCTTAGCAGTCCACACAGCTTCACATAAGAACCAAAATTGCTCTGGATCCTCTGATCTAGTTCCTTTAAAGACTAGGAGATTGGTATCATCATTTACATGGGCTATAGCGGATCGAGGGGGGGGGGAGGGGGAGGAGGAAAAATGGTAACAGGGGGGGGGGGGGGCTTACTGAGGTAGACTGACCTGCGACAGGGCTACTCGGGCTAGGGTTACTTCCAAACTGTGACGGGTTCTTAGGGATAACAGATCTTTGCTGCAGAGTGATAGGAGGGTTTCTAACAAAAGGGGTTTCTTCAGATTCAGACTCTTATGGGATTAAAGGGGTATAATCGGTATTCTGGCCTAGGGTAAAGGATCCAAAATTTCTCTTGTATATTTTACTACTTCGAAGAAAACCACTTTGCTCGTCGAAGTCACTTTTACTTTCAAACATAGGTTAGTAGCACTAAATCTAGCAATCTGATTTAATAAGCAATATGCATTTTTCAGCCAAGAGCATTTTAATTTTCAGACTAAGTGAGTTCAAGTACTTACCCCTTGGTCCTTTGAAGAACTATCTTTTTGCTTCACTGAAAGAAGTATGTGTGTCGATGGAGAACTCCGTCACAAATGCTTCAAGGGTTCGTGTTGTCCAGAAGTCAACAGCTCTAGATACCGCATTGTTCACTCTTTTCAACAGGTTAATTCTTTTTGGGGTCCAGGCAGGAGACTAATCTTCTTGGAAGTTTGTCCTTCTTTATGTCAACGTGGATAACCACTAGTGCAATTCTATGTGGATACTACCAAAGAAAATTTCATAAATATCAGAAAAAATGTACCTTTGAAAGAAGTCGTCTAAGCTATGACGAGGATCTTTATTTTCTTGTTCAACAAATTTCAGATAGGTGTCCTCAACCCAGTCACCGATTTCTTTTACTAAGGGCCTCCAAAACATATCGCTCCAGGTACGACGTAGATCCCTCTTGAGCAGATATTGGTTCAGCCGGCAATGGAACCAATTTTTTGGTGCTTAGGGCAGACCCGTGTTCTTGTACTATTATTTTAACTAACAAAAAGACCCACAGTGTTGGCCCTTTTGGAAACAACCTACAGACAGGTTGCAGTCTCACCCGAAACAGCTATGGGGTGCCGTAGAATCAGGTTTCTGTAGGAAAAAGAGGGATATTACTATACCTTTAGCCTTAACAAATATTAATCATACAACACAGAGCTTCGACAGTCACTTAATTAGCTTCACGGTTTAGATAAACAAATAGTTACTTGCTTAACCCTTAATTGGGAATTAACAGCGAATTTAATACTTAACAATATATCTTACTTATCATTCACCTACTTATCAAATGCATAAAACAAAACAGCACAAAATCGAAAGGGAACCACCACAACACAAGATGTACATGGTTCACCCCCAAGGTAGGGGCTATGTCAATAGAACTGTGTTTTATTCAACTCTTTACAAACAATAGTTCTGATCTACGCACTCAGCTACAGATCTCTGTGCACTCAGCTCTAGGTCTTCTCAATAATCCCAAAACTACGCACTTAGCTACAGAACCTTTATTCGATCTGTGCACTCAGCTGCAGATCCTTTATTACAAAACCTTCTACGCACTTAGCTACAGAGGTCGTCCATGCACATAGCTAGGACTTAACCTTAAACCCAAAATAGGCCTTAGCTTCTTTGCATCCAATTATCATTATACCAAAAACCTTCAAAAAAGCTCTTTTCTCCTTTACATAAGTGCCTATTTATACAAGTGCACTATTACAATACCATGTGTTTAAACCATGGGATTAAAAACCATGAGTTTAAACCATGGGTTATTTACAAAAATAGGGGCTTCGACCCAACCCCGAAACCCCTAAGACTATTTTGGACCGCAACTCTGCTTACAAGCTTCACACCAAAGCCGCAGAGTTGCCAAAATTAAGGACCTTCAAGGTATGCACCCCAACAATCATCACTCATGTTGGGGTGACAACTGGAGATGATGGACCACAGCTACAAGTTTGGCTCTTTGGTAAGAATAACGTCACATTTGATATTGCGTCAGAGAAAGATATTTTCTATGACACAAAGAACGAAATTGGGAGAAATTCGGGTAAGTTACCAATTGTTGATATACCATTTGCTTTCAATCCATGTGCAGAGGTAGGACCATCACGACAGTATGGTGCCCTGTGAAATTTCTTTGAGATTTTTCTATCACTGGAGAGGGACATGGATGCCCTTGTAGATCCTAATGAATTATTTCACCTCTTAGATAAGACAGTGAAGGATTCCACTATGAATTCCTTGCAAAAAAGGAATACCGTTAAGGAGATGAGGATGAATGTTCATATTGGAGATTATGAGGTTGAGTCAATCATTTTGGACCTTGGATCAGATGTAAACATCATGAAAAATAAAACCTAGAAATTGATGGAAAATCTAACGTTGGGATGGTCATCGGTACAGCCGCGTTTAGAAAACTAGGCAAAGGTTTAGCCCATTGGTCATGTTTCAAACTTGGTTGTTGACATTGAATATATGAAAACACGTGTTGAATTTGAGGTGATAGAAGTTGTAGGTGATGGTGGTTCCTATCCTGTCCTACTAGAAATTGGATGTGATAATGATAGCATGATAGTTATCAACTTCAAAAATCGTTCTATGACATTTGAAAACCAAGATGTTAAGGTCATTTCTCCTATGGACCCTCAGGAATGATGGCGATATATCGAACTAGTAAAGGATGAAGTCAGGAGAATTTGGGATCATTCTTATAAAATATTTGAGGAATATATCCAACCTAATATCAATGGAAAACTTGGATGGAGTAGCGCAAGTTCCGCGTCCGCTAACTCTGATGATGCTCTAGAAAATTGGCAGAATCGGTTGCATGAGGTATCATTCAAAAAATGCGGGTTGATTACACAGTCTCTCCGACATGTTGCGACTGAGATTGTCGAGTTTCCCATTTATGAGAGACTACCAGGACTATCTAAGTTCTTTCAATAATTTGAAGAGAAAGTGCTTGAACCACAAAGAATATTGGCTCTTGATGTAGCACTGAAGGCTACTTCGGCTCGATGGTGGGTGACACACAAACAGACGATCCATGACTGGGAGAAGTGCCGTAGATTGATGATGGTTTTTTTTTGGCAATGGAGAGGTCTATCATGTTTGGAGATATGATGGAAGAAATGGCCCCACTACTCATTTGATCAAATGTCAGATATTATGGACATTGCGTCCTAGAGATTAGTGGGTTCACGCTTTTGTTCATACTCTAGAAGAGATGCCAAGATCCTGGTATGTTGTAGCAAGATTGGGTATAACTATTACCACTTGGGAAGAATTATCGGTTTTCTTTGTACAAACATTTAGTGTCCAGGATGCCAACCCTAAGGTATGTAATGCTTTGCACATTATCTACGACATAGTACTAAAAGTCATCCCTATTGCATACCATGTTGATCCTCATGAAAATTGCTCCATCCAATCCATGATGACATGCTACAACTTGTCTGGGGATCCTGAAGATGATGACGAGCTACAGAATGTTAATATTCTAGAGTCTGAAGGAAGTTGTGGTCTCACAGCTCCCAACATACCGACGGACGCGATGAACCAACCATTGAGGATTCGAAAGGTTGACATTGGGATGGCAGTGAATCTGAAATTTGCTAATGGGGGAGACTATTGGGGCGAAGAGATGATGGCCAAAGTCACAAATCTACTGCATGAATTCCAGGACCTTTTCCTAACATGATTTTCAGAAATGAAGGGAATACTACGTGAATTAGGGGAAATGAAGATTCCACTCAATCCAGATGCAAACCTAGTACGCTAGAGGCCATATAGACTGAACCTGTGATACAAGGATCGCATGAAAGCTGAGATCGATAGGATTCTCGATGATGAGATCATTGAACATGTAGAATAATTAGAGTGGATAAGCCCGATGGTGGTCCAAGATAAGAATACTAGTGAAATACATAGTTATGTCGATCTGAGAAAGTTGAATTATGCATGTGTGCACGATCCATTCCCAACCCCTTTTACAGATGATGTCCTAGAAGGTGTAGGTGGATAGGAGGTATATTCCTTCATAGATGGCTTTTCAGGATACCACTAGATTCAAATTGCAAAGGAGGATCACCATAAGACTACATTCATCATCGAGTGGGGTTGTTTCCAATATACTGTCATGCCATTTGGGATAAAGAATGCACCCGTTGTATTCTCCTATGTAGTTGTCGCTGTATTTGAAGATTTGATTCAAAAATTCCTATAGGTATATATGGATGACTGGACCATCTATGGCTTGGTTAAATACCATCTAGACAATCTTGATTGATGCTGGAATGGTGTAGACATCATCAGATTGCGTTAAATTCAAAAAAAATGTATTTTCTCTGCACCCTTTGGCATACTACTAGGGCACATCGTATGCAAAGAAGGTCTGTTGGTAGATCCGGTGAAGATTGCGTTGATCCTCAGTTTACCAACAACGATGAATGTAAAGATTCTCTGAGCAACACTAGGACATACAGGCTACTATTGCAAGTTTATCAGGGGATATGTTGCGATTACTGCTCCCATGGAAAATTTGTTAAAGAAAGACATTGTGTTTGAATGGAATCCAGAATGTCAAGTAAGATTCGACACCCTGAAGGCCAAGATGGCCTCTGCACCAATATTGGTTTTTCCTGATTGGAATAAAGAATTCCATGTGCATGTTGATGCTTTTCATATTGTGCTAGTGGTTTTTCTTGCATAGCCAGGTGAAGGTGAATTGGATCATCCAATAGAATATTCCAATAGAAAGTTATCATTTGCTAAATGAAATTATACCACGACTGAAAGGGAAGGCCTGGTGATGGTTTATGCTCTGCAAAAGTTTAGCCACTATTTGTTGGGAGGACATTTCAATATGTTCATTGATCATTCTGCTTTAAAATACCTAGTCAATACGCCTTTGTTGGGGGGGATAATCTGTAGGTGGATGCTTTTGTTCCAACCGTTTCATTTTGAAATAGTGGTAAAGCCAGGACGGTTGAATGTTGGCCCAGATCATCTGTCACGTGTTGAGAATGGTGAAGAACCAACCAATATTGATGATGGCTTGCTATATGCACAATTGTTCTTAATTGAAGTCGTAGATGATCACTATGCACCAATTGTTCATTTTTTGTATATTGGTGTCTCCCCAGTAGAAATGTCAATTAGCCAAAAGAAGCAGGTGGTCGTAAAAGCCTCCGATTTTAAACTAATTGTTGGATAGCTATATAAACTTGGACCGAATGAAATATTGCGACGATGCATATTACCACATGAGCAGGGTCCCATTCTAGAAGAAGCACATGCAGGAATCATGGGAGGTCACTATGGAGGCTATGCTACTACACGAAAAGTGTTGCATGTTGGGCTATGGTGGCCCACGTTCCATAATGATGCCGTAGACTATGCAAGGAGTTGTGATGTCTGTCAACGAGTTGGTAAACCATCACGAAGGGATGAGATGCCACTAGTGTCGTAGGTGACTGTGTAATCATTTGATAAATGAGATGTATACTTTGTAGGTCCTATTAATCCACCAGGTAAGCACACTGGCACCTAGTATATCATTACTGCAGCTGACGACCTAACTCGGTGGGAAAAAGATGCACTAGTCATTAATTGTACCACTGCAACAGTAGCACAGTTTATTTTTTAGAACATTGTGACATGATTTGGGTTTCCTAGAATCTTAATGAGTGACCAAGGTAATCACTTTCTCAACCAGACGGTAAAAGCGCTACCTGAAGAGCTCCATATACAACATAAGATGAGTACGCAATATCATCTGTAGGAAATTGGTACTGTTGAGGCCTTCAACAAAATTTTGGAGATAGAGCTGACTAAGGTATGTAATGATAACCGTGATGACTGGGACTTAAAAATTCCTACATTTCTATGGGCCTATCGCACTACTTACAAACGGCTAACAGGTTAGACACCATTTAAGTTGGTTTATGGGAAAGAGTCGGTCATGCCTATGGAATATATCGTTCCCATTTTGTGCATTACTTCAGCGATGGGTATGGATGATGCAGAAGCATTAGAATAATGTACTGCATAGTTGATTCAGCTTGAAGAATATCGTTTCATTGCAGGCTTCCACCAACAGGTTGCGAAGGATCGACAAAAGCTATGGCATGATCTCCAAATTAAGCATAAACAGTTTGCGATAGGAGATTTGGTGCTGTTATATGATAGTAGTTCATCAAGCATCCAGGTAAGTTACAAATGCACTAGTTAGGTCCCTATCTTGTTCAGTCCATTAAATCTGGTGGTGTAGTTTAATTACAATAGTTAGATGGTGCAATGTTGCCGAAACTCATAAACGGGAGTCGCTTGAAGCCCTATAGAATGGGGCTGACAATGCGCACCACATGAAGTATTGAGGAACTAAAAAAAGAAATGAGGATTGTAGTTCAGTAGCACAAGGAGAGCCCTGAGAGAGAGGCTATGCAAGTTTACAATTGTTAGTGGTAGTCAGTTGACCCTTTGCGATAGTTGGCGGGATGTGGGGTGGTCAAATCAAATAATAAATGCAGGTAGTTAAACTAGTTGGATGGTGGCGTGTGTTGAAGAAACCTGCATTAATGAGTGATCCGACCGTTAGAAGCATAATATCATGAGCGGATTTGGTGTCATTAATACCCGATTTGGTAATAATGATGAAGTTAGATTTGGTAATGATGCATTTGGAATTGGAAGTGGCTATAAAACACTGCATGGGATGCATCAGATGGCATTATTTAGTTGCAAGAACAGAGGTAGAAGGTGAATTCTATGTAGAGTATTGAGTAGAGTTTTGAGTGAAGTATAGTTCAAGTTGTTGATGTATTTTTAGGATTTAAGGGGTAAGGGATGCTGAGCGGCCTTTACGTTATTGAAATTTCGAGTGAATACGAGTCCCTCATTCATCCCACGGCTGTGGAAGATGAATTTATGAGTATGCCAGTGGGTTCATCATCCATTCCGAAGAAAAAGTGGCAGAGTAAGAGACCCAGTCCTACACCACCAGAGAAGAGGCAAACTCGCACGTCTACGAAGATGTGGGGAGAAGGCACTGCATAGACTGGGCCACCAAGATCATGATCAGTTGAGTCCGTGGCACCTTGGGGTGTCTTGGTGAATGATATTTTTTGATACGTCTCTCCTACATGTCTAAGAGCCAAGCCATGGTAGATTTTGAAGAATCAGAAGTACCTGCCCAAGTTTCCAGTGCTGCTATAAGGGATGACATGCTCAGACGATATCATACCTGCATTGATCAGGCTCAAGTTCGATGATCATGACCTTCTTTTTCTTAAATATGTCTGGGATGAGCC
The DNA here is from genome assembly GCA_001517045.1 of Pseudotsuga menziesii. Lineage (NCBI taxonomy): Eukaryota > Viridiplantae > Streptophyta > Pinopsida > Pinales > Pinaceae > Pseudotsuga > Pseudotsuga menziesii. The sequence goes on along the minus strand of LPNX010500543.1, from coordinate 61,427 downwards.
ATATGAATCTGTCCATACATTGCTTGGTGGCCCCATTCAGTGAATTCCGAAAGAATGGGCCATTCGATTAGAAAAGTCTGGGTTATTGGGGCTCATCAATAGGCCCGATTTTAGACATTTGAACAAAGCACATGCGTGTGTGAAGCAACTATTCATGTGTTTCCATGGACGGACACTTTGGTTGAATACGTCGATCCCTATCACCATCGACTTGATTGCAAGAATTACTGGATTGCCTAAGGATGGGGAGGACCTGGCGCAATATATCCGTGGGAGAGATACAGATAAGAGACTTGCAAAGCAGCTGAAGGAGTGCTTCAAGTTACAATGGGATGGTCGTGCTTATCGCATTGACAGTATTAACTCATAGACGGTGTGCATTGGTGCAAGAATTCTAGCTAGCAAGGTTGTTCACAATAATCGACCAGTCGAGTGCGATTCGGGTGTCATCACATGTTCCCAAAAATGTGCCGAGGGGGTACAAATGAAGTGGTCTTTATTTTTGTTGAATCAGTTGCTCGAAAATGCGCTAGCTGCTAAGACTGAGTGACCTTTTTCTTATAGTTGGCTTTTGATTCTCATCACTCTTGTTGCTTGGATGGAACCATAGGACTACCAACCAATGGCGGTTGAGGTAGTCAAGGTTTGTCGTGGTGCCCACTATCAGAACCTATGGTGGGTCAAAGAACCCAGTCACCAAAGAGACTATGTTATTCATTACTAGATCTATTGGGAAGCACTATAGGTGGTCACCATTGTTGTTTTGAGAGTCTCTCCCTACACCGTGGCCAAGTATCGGTGGATCCTTAGGTTTGCTACTTGAACCCACTCCATTCATATTCAGGCCAGGAGGGACCCTGATCGAAAGTGGCTACCATTTCCTTATAAGGTCACCATGGAATATTTGGACGCGATTGTGCAATATTGGTCGGGAGACTGGCTCCTCACGGTGAGTCAAGAGGAGTTAGATAAGGAGCTACCCCTGAAGGACCTTGAAGATCCTACCCTTCCAAAATTGAGTACCCATGACTCCAACAATGAGTCATCGATGGGTCCTAAAGATGCAGCACAGCGCATACAGGAGGATACTTGCACCAAATGGCATCAAGAGTAAAAGGAACGAAGTGGTACCAAATTGGGGAGAGAAGACCAGCTATAGCGGCTTATCAAGCCATGATGGATTCATCTACGAATATGACTATGACAATCCACAAATCAAAGCATGAATAATTTGGTCTGGTAATAAATAGACTAGAGTCCATTTTTTATATTGTTTACAAGCAACCATCGACAAGACCACTATTGTAGGACAACCCGTCGATCAGCATTGAGCCTTGGGCTAGGAACATGCAAGTTCCCCCAACTGCGATCAATGCTGGTAATGAATAAGTTCACCAGCAGTTGCACCTAATCCAAAGCATGAATTTGTATTTGAACAAACTATCTGCTACAACATTGGTTGAGTTGAAACATGGCATCGCACTGGAGTTGGCAGCATGGAAAAAGAGTTGGCTGAGGGCTATGTCTAGGCCATGAATACCACTGTGAAGCTACAGAAGGAAGAAAAGGTGCTACACCAAGTCTATGTGCAGTTGGCAGAAGAGAACATACAATAAATCAACCAGTTGAAGGCCACACAGGCTAAGTTGCAGCTGAAGGCTATTGAAGAGATTACTGACCTCAAGAAGGCGCAAGACCGCCTGATTGTTGAATAGGCGTAGCTATGTGAAAGGTGTAGTGAATTTGAGAAGGATATTTCTAATGCCTAGCAGAACATTTTTGACAACACCACAAGGCTCACCCCAGTCGAAAAGGCTAAGCGATTGGGGCACAATCTAGTTCAACTTTAGGATAATAACTTGCTACTCCAGGCTGAGGCACTACCCATAACACCGTCGGAGTAGGTTTTAGAGCGCAATATATCCATTGAATAAATTTCCACTCATTTTGGCACCATGGAGAAAGAGGCTAAAATGGTTATGGAGGTGACCACGCAATTTTGGAAAAGTATTCTTCAAGATGAGAAACTTGATTAGCTGACTCTGCAGGTGCAAGAGGTAGAGGGTCAGTTGACAACCCTGAAGATGTCACTGAAGTCCATGTCACTGATGGTGCATATCACCCGAGCCACATAACTGAAGGATATACAGCAGCGAGCTACTAGGGCACAAGAATTCCAACAAAAGCATCGCGAGGAGCTTGACGAATTCTAAGAAATTGGTGTCTAGTTGGTTGTCAAGGATGTCGACACACTCCAGGCCATTCAAGAGAATCACCAACTAGTCGAAAACAAGGCTAGTGAGGAGCACCTTGTCCAATAAAATTTGAATAATTGTCAGAGTATCTCCAGTAAAGTCTAGCTGCACATTCATGAAATTGCGCAGCAATTTGAAGATTTTAAGGACAAGAACTCGGTACACACCCTAATGACTTGATGTGGCTCAAGGGAGAGCCACAAAACTATGTTGGGGGCCTATTGGAAAGGTTTTTTGGGCAAGTGAGTTGTGCAGCGTCGTGGTAGCTGTGCAAGCTCACGCAGTACCATGCAAGGGAAGATCGGTGCGCTAAGCAGGAACATAACCGCTTTTTGAATATTTTATGTATATTTTGACCAAGTTTTGTTGCAATAGGTCAGTAGTGGTTAGAATTTAGTTATTAGTGCACCATTGATGTAAAGGAATAAGCCTATTTATAGATCTATTTTCAGGGAATTGATAGGAAGAGTCATGTGTGAGCAGTTGTGAACAATTGTATGTGATTGCCTACACTAATTGTAAGGGATAAGATTTGGTGCGATCTGTTTTATGGAGACTTTTCTGTCTCGAATGTGATTTTCTATGGGATTCTTCCTAATGTATGCAGTCTCTATTTTTGGAGAAGGATTGTGTAATGTGGCATATTTGCACAATATTAACATATGATGCGATGAATTATTGTCTGTTGTTATAGATCTGTTATGATGTTGCGACTCTATTTTGTTACAATGACATGATATAGATGTGATTCAGTTTCTTCCTACTATATCAATGTGATCTGTTCATTTTAAGTTAATGTAATCTGTGTTTCTATAACTGTTTGATGCGCTATGATGTTCCATGAATAATGTTGTGATATTTTTATATCATATGATGATCGCATAAATTACAATCTCCCTCCATTGGACCCCCATATCCTCCTCTCCCACTGTCGAAAACTTGGTTTTGATAGCTCACCCTTGAACGCTTCGGGTGAGGCATTATCTGCTCTGCATACATTGCTATGTAGGGAAAAACTTATATGGGCCGGTGTTGAGGGAGATTGCGCTATAGGGCATCGAGAGAGTGGGAACCCCTATCGAAAAATCTTTGTTGGTGGGATTCGCCAACAGGACTCTACAATCCCATTTATTTTTACTCATCCCATGAATTTGGTTCTCTCCATATTTCAATTTTAGAGCATATTAAAATATCAAAGAAGACTATAGGGGTTTCCTTTTCTGTAAATAATATAGCAGGACTGTATAAAGGGATAATCATGTACCCCATAGATGTCCTTCTCATTGTTTAGTAAGCATGAGAGTATTAGAGGAATCTTAGTTTATTTATTCCAGGGAAAATATAAAGAATAAATAGTTATAGGGACAACCCCTTGTTCCACTACTTCCATGTCATTATGCTCCAATATTACCTTAAGAAATTCTTATCTAGACCTGGGTTTCTGATATAACTTAATCTTGTTCTAAATAACCAAGAAGGTCACCTTTCCATCATCATTTATTTTGATTTAGACAAATCCATTTTAAAATACTTCTTCAACCTGATAGGGCCAAAACCAATGTGTATTAAATTTTTCTTTAAATTTTTTGAACTTAGACTCAGATAGTAATTCCCAATCCCCTACTTTAAAATGTTTGTTCTTCGTGTTTCTGTTGTGCCACCTAGCTCTTCACTACTGAACTAGTTTTCTATGCTGAAAAGCATCTTATCTTATCACATCCAAATCATTTAGTTGTAAAATTATATGATTATGTGCTTCCATAAGATGCATATGCACTTCTGCTATGATTTTAAAGGCTTTGATTTAAATTTCTATCGATAAAATTAATTTCTTTCCATAAACCAATTTTAGGTGGAAAAACCAATAATATTTCTCCATGTCATTCTATAATCCTGTAAGGCAGCTGGGATCCTGTCTGACCACTATTTCTTATTTGGTTTTAGATTCTTGGTTAATATTTCTTCCAACACCTTATTCGTCGATTCCACTTTTCCATTGACTTCTTGGTGATGTGCATTTGAATTTTGAGTGAGAATGTGATACTTCCAAGTGATTCCCTGCATAATATTAGATGTAAACTAGTCACCTTAGTTAGTAATAATCTCCCTAGGTACCTCAAATCGAACAAAAATAGCGGCAAATAGAAAATATGCTACTATCATTTCCATATCCTTAGGTACTTATTTCGCCTCCACGCACTTAGTAACATAATATGTACAAACAAAAATATACTTATTTGCTATTGTTATAGGATTAATAGGTCCCACATATTTGAAATCCCATTTCTCAAAAGGCTCAATAAGGGCTTGTGGATGAGGTGGCATATCACATGTAGGAACTAGGTGACCCATCCTTTGATAGTCGTCACACCACTGAACATACTATTTTCCATATTTAAATATTTTTTGGCAATAATAACATGACTAGAGGATTTTTTGAGTTGTTATTTTATCTACAAAGTACCCTCCATTGGGATCATGATGACAAGATCTCAGGATGTTGTATACTTCATCTTCTCTCACACACCTGCACCTAATCATGTGAGAATATGTGTAGAAAATATCTCTCTTGATCCAAGATTATGGAGCACTTCATTTAATAACTTTCCTCTTCTTGTTTGGTAAAAAGTGGGGTGGTAGTTTCCATGAAATTAGATAGTTATCCACATATGTTAAACAAGGTGATCTAATAGAAATAACAAATAAATTATCATTAGGAAAATTGTCATCATTATAGAATCTGTCTTACATCCATGATTTAATTTAGATAAAAAATCATCTAATTCATTTTCTTTCCCTTGTCTTTCCACTATGGTGATGTCTAATTCCTATATCAACAAAAAACACCTAGTGATCCTACCATTGGTGATGGATATTTCAATAAGGTACCTAATGGAAGAATGGCCGAGATGTACAAATACCTCATATCTTGTGATTTAGTTCCTTGATTTATTGATCGCATAAAATATTGCTAGAAATTATTTCTCTATCACTATGTAATATAAATCTATTGGAGATAAAATTTTACCATGAAATAGCTAGCATGGGTTAAGAAATCTTTCTTTTGTCCCAATACTGCTCCTGTAGAAGAATCTGAGGAACTATAAATATGGAAGGAAAGCCTCTAGTCTAGTCCTCTCAAGACAGGTGATAAAAGAAGTTTCCCCTTCAGTATGTCAAACTCTTGTTGCCACTCATCATTCCAACATAAACAAACTTATTTCATCAATAATTTAAACTGTAGGAAGGGCTATCCTGGTAAAGGTTTCTATAAAATTCATGTAACACCCTACATTTCCCGAAAAATTCCTAACTCCCTTTTGGTTATTTGGGGGTGAAAATTTCACAATTACTTCAATCTTAGCTCGATCTACTTTGATTCCTACTGAAGATACATGGTGGCCCAAAATAAATCCCTTCAGTCACAATCATAACAAGAATTCTGATGACTTAATTAAAGGTTTTTGTCCCTACATCTCTGCAAACCCTTTTCAAGATTAGTTAATGCCTTCTCAAAAGAATCACCAATAATAGTAAAATTGTCCATGTATATTTCATTACAAGCATGCAAAAGATCACATAAAATATTGAGTACTACCCTTTGAAATGTGGTCGATTCGTTATATAGACTACTATGGTTTATTATATGTGAGCACTTGACACTTTTAACTACATTCTTGACATGTGGAAAAGAAATGATAGTCATATTGATACATGTACAAGTCTTTTAGGGATATGATGATTGTGTTTTGGTATTAATAATTGCATGTCACTGTCACTTATAATATGAATGTTAGTAGCTACTATGGTTTATGTCGGGTCACTTTGCTTTCTGAATTGTTATAGGGACTTATATGAAGTTAATTTTATTGTGCGATTGATACAAGGCTCATCATAATTATTTGCATAACGGTTGATTTCAAAATGGCTATCCCATTCATGTTTGTAGAAGCAAAGTAATATGATATTGTATTGAGGTATTGATGTCTCTAGGTTGTTATTACCAACATGAAATTCAGCATTGTGTATCTGGATATCACTTTTCTCTGAGAATTATGATACACGTCCATGTAGAAATCATTAATATTTTTATAATTATCTTAGTGTATACTAATTTATCATAATTATATGATTGATGGACTAATCCATGCAGCGATTAAACAATCAAAGTTTTCGATAATAGTGAAATGAAAAAATAGATTAGTTGGTTATCGATTGTTCTTAGTGAATATGGATGTCACATTTCAATGTTGTTTCATCCGATAAAGTTGTGCATGGGATTATCATGCTAAAAAAAAAACTAAAGTGGTTCTTTGTATTCATGCCCTTGTTTTTCCATTCAAGTAGGATCATCTGGAAAAAAAAATAAGGTAGATTAGAGGAAAAAATAGAAGTTTCAACTAATGGTTTTTCAATTAATTATCGGTTTCCTAATATTAGCATTGTCATTAATAAGGATGGAAAATATCCAAAAAAACTAATACTCTTATCACCAATAAATATTACTTATAGCAACAAAATCATAGAGTTTGTTATTTTTTATGATACAAATACAATAGGAGACTTAAGAGAGACTCTTCACCCTAGTACTTGTGTGACTAAAGTTAACTTATCATAAAGCATTCACATTGTCAATGTGATGGAAATGGGGTCACAAGAAGAAACACCAACTTCTATTCTAGGCGTTAGTATTTCAATTCCACTTTTCCATTAGATCAATTTGTGAATGGGAAAAGTTTTGGACGCCAAGAGACATGGTGCAAAATTCAAAGAAACAAATACATTCCTTTGTATACAAGGGAGGAAAGCAAGCCTCTATTTCTAGTCACAAATTGGAGGTAGCATCTCCATAAGTGTAAAAAAAATTATTATAAATTTAAACCAAGCTGGTTACTTTCTTGGCATGATAAAAGTGACACAGTTGGTGAGTATAACATTTCTCAAGATGATCGAGTGTAATCAATTTGGCGATTCTAAATGATGTTTAAATTTATAAAACAATTGTCAATAGATATCATGACATATAGATCTTATTTGTATAAGTTCTAACGATATAAGAGAATACAACTATCATATGTGAAAGCAGTCCAAATTAAAGAAAGTGCAACCAACTTGCATAATTAATTAAGTAACCATTGCTAACTAATCACCACATTGAGCATTAATTGTGTGTTAGATAGTCCTCATTCCCATAGGAAAATCTATGTTTCCAACATAACCTCCTATGGAATCTCATGCCCAATGTTCAACAAACATGGTCATCACAATGCCTTGTATACTATATTGGAACATATTCTACATGCGACTCTACCCTTCACCATATAGCTATGGAAAAAATATAGTCAACATAAGTGTTTCAAATCCCTTAGATGTAAAGGATAAAATAATGTAGGGTTGTTCTAATTAACGTGTCTTCCCTCGACTCTGTTGTAATTTCCATTACCATAACATTGATCCCTATGGGTAATGCAATCATATACACATATCACCTAGGAAATTACCTAATGTATTTTGGTGGAAAAATATTGATAAAACCAAGTTGGTATCGTTTGTGCCAACTAGGTATGGACCTTCAAGAATATGAAATTTGTTACTTACAAAGCTAATAGTTTTAATATTCTTATACTTGTTTTTGAACTTTTTCAAAGGTCGATTAAGCCATCTATCTATTGTATTGTATGATAGAATTTCCTTCTTAGTTTGTATGTGCAGGAGTAACTCACATCAAAGTAATATTTTACAATTCCTTGGTTTCACTTAAGTTATGGTGAAGCACTTGTGTTGTTGTTGTAATCTACCATGTGAGTAAGAAAGTTGTAATTCTAATACATAACCCTTAGGTGTTAACAATCATTAGTGGAAATAGAATTGTATATGTGGACGTGTGTAGTGAGTTTTGATCTACAATGATTCTTGTGATTACTTTGCGCTATTAATACTTGGTTCAAGGAACATACCTTTCAACGCCCAGATTATAAGTTTTTTAAATAGGAGATATATTCTCAATGAGGATGTTTTATTTTTTCAACATTCCTTGCCTAAGCTTGAGAGCAGTGCCAATATTGAATTTGATTTGATTTAAAGACAAACTAAAATTGAATGTTCTTCTTTACTACTAGAATTTATTGCATGAGGGATAGCAATGTTTTGGGCCTTTGAATGTGGATAAAGAATACACAAATATGTCTTCTCTTTCTACAAATGGCTCTATAGAGACACCACCCCATGAATGTGTTGAGGTATCGGTTTCAATGATGAACTAACCCTCACATCTTGTGAGAGTAAGAGAAGACAACAACTCCAGAAACCAAGGATTTGTGTCCATAATTCCAAAAACAAAATCAAGCCATAACATCTAAAACATTTTTCTATTATAGTTATAGGGTGTCATGATGTTATGCTTGTTATAATTTAGTAGTATATTGATATACATTAATAGTGAAGTGTTGTAAACTGGAAAACATAACTCTAAGGAAAAAAGTGAAAGGAAATGATAGGCGTACAACTAACAATAATTAAACAACACAAATCTCAAACATGGACAATGCTGGAGTAAGATATTTTAGATTGAACTAAAAACGAACACATTTAGTTGTAGTGTTGTAAGAATTAGATGGATAGACACAAAGGAACTACCTCCTACATTTTCCAAAAAACTCAATCCCTTTGATCGATGGTAATAGGTAAGGGAGCAGTGGGTCAAATTGTTGTTATAAAGCATTAGTAGTGATGCATGCAAAGTATATGTTATAGGAATACTACAATATGGATCTATCTATCTATCTATATATATTATCTACTGAGTATCATTTCCATTTCAATAACACATAAGCACTACAAGAGAGGAACAAAGTGCATAATTGAATGAAGATTCTCCAAAATTTTATAGGATTACATTAATTTATAAAAATAATCACGAGAAAATTATATATACGTATTATATTCTTAAAAAATTAGCCCTGAACATTTCCTATGTATCATGAGGATTTGCCTAATTATTATACTTATAAACCTAGGGGGGATTCTTAAAATCATCGATGATTATGAGTTGGTGCTCACTAAGGATTTACAGGTTACAGCCCAAGATCTTAGGGTGTTGTAGCCTCCTTTCAATTGGAGTTGATAAACTAGGGGGTTGGAGACTCCTTCTAGCTGGTTCTAGAAAATGAGGGCATTGAAGTTGCCTTCCAGTTGGTGTTGGTAAACACATTGAATGTAAATTCATATTATCAACAACATATTTTGTGGATTTCTCCCATTTTGGTTTCCACGTTATATCTCCTGTGAAATTTCTATGATTTTTATGTGATGATTTTATGTGATGATGAATAATATTGTTAATGGTTAATTTTACATGTTAAAATTCGTAAAACGTTCCCAATACTCATTTAAACCCCCTCTAAATAATTTGGAATATTCCAACACTATGTACCGTTGATTTCTAATATGAAGCCTTGTTGGATCAGGGCCCTGTAGCTATAGGAAAAGTTTCTATCAAAACAAGAAATTCAAAGGAAGTAGTACCTCAAGCGGCCAAGAAGAGAGCTCAACCACTGCATTTAAGGCGACGATGATGATAGGAGGGCTCAGCTACCCTCATGAATGGAGAAGGAGCAATGGGCTGAGGCATTAAAGACAAAGGACAGAAGGGGAGCGACCGAGGAAGTGGCGCCCATACCCAGGATCAGCGCCGGACATCGTGGAAGACTGCAGAAAGTTGTAGTGTGATCAATAAGCGGTAGTTCAAAGTACAGATAGGCCGACTATCATAGTTAGGGTTTTTGGGTTACTATTGGGATAGGTCCACAGTTTCATATCATGGTGAGACCTTTGGGCCACCTATTTAAGCATGTATTTTGTATTGTAAAATGTTAGACAATAGAGAGTTGGGTTGATATAGTAGTCGTCAGTATTGTAAGACATTGAGAAAGAGTCGAGCTCTGGTTCTATTGTTCAGTCTGTAGTTATCTTACTGTAACTAGTAGCTGACTCCTTGAGCATGAATGTAACAATCCACAGGGATTGAGAGAGAGAGAGAGAGAGAAAGAATATATTGTAAGAAGAAAGCATAATAGAAGAGAAGATATCTATGAGAGAAGGGCTCCCGGCACCTCGCATTGTTGAACATGGAATTAAGGCTTATCCCAATGCCAAACCTGTTCAACAATGTTTGCGTGCAGTGAATCCTAGAAAAGCACCCGTGATTAAGGCTGAGATAGAAAAGATGTTGAAAGTTGGCTTTATCTATCCCATTCCCTTGGTGGAGTGGGTTTCAAACCCCATTCCGATTGATAAGAAATAGGGAGCGATCCCTATATGTACTGATTTCCTTAATTTAAATTGTGCATGTCCTAAGGATAATTTTCCCACACCATTTATCGATCATATTTTGGATGAGTGTGTAGGAAGCGAGGTATTTTCCTTCATGGATGGCTTTTCCGGATATAATTAGATTCAAATTAAACCTAAGGATCAACACAAAACTACATTTATTTGTCCTTGGGGTATGCTTGCATATCGAAAAATCCCTTTTGGTCTTAAAAACGCCGGAGCCACATTTTAGTGGGCTATGACCTTGATTTTTCATGATCTCAAATTGATTATTGAAGTATTTTTGGATGACCTAGCTACTCATTCTCAGCTGAGAGTGTGTCATTCCTACCATTTGAGGTTAGTATTCGAAAGGTACTGCCACTACCAGGTTAGGTTAAATCCTCATAAGTGCATATTTTGTGTGAAGTCAGGTCGCTTGATAGGATTCATTGTTTCCAAGGAGGGTATAAGATTCGTTCCCTTAAAGGTTGAGGCAATACTTCAATTGTCTCCCCTAAGAAATATTAGACATATTCAATGTTTGCAAGGCATGGAAAACTTCTTACAGAGATTCATGGTTAACTTTGCCAATTTGACTAAAGAATTTATGCATCTTTTGAAGAAGGAAACTACCTTTTGCTAGGATGAGTGAGCCCATGAGTCCTTTTATGCTCTTAAGCGAGCCTTAGCATTGGCCCCCATGCTTAGTCCACCCGACTATAGTTGTGGCTTTTTTATTTATGTGGCCGCGTCCATGGAGACAATTGGTATGGTTTTGGTACAGGAGGATGTGGAGATCCATGAGCATGTCATATACTATTTGAGTTGGAACCTCATAGATGCGGAAATACATTATTCTCATGTGGAGAAACTTGCCTTAGCTACTGTTCATGTGGTTCAGAGATTGAGACACTACATTCTCCTTCACCAGACATTGGTGGTAGCTCATGTCAATCCATTTCAGGTCATCCTCACTAGAAGGATGATCAGGGGAAAGTATAATAAATGGAATTTTATTTTACAAGAATTCGATCTTGAATTTGTTTCGGCAAAATAGAAGAAATCATTAATTTTTGTGGAGCTCATTCCTGATTTCCCAAGTGAGGAGGAGGAGGAAGTTTATGAGGATACATTTGTTGATGAGCATATCTTCCTTATCTCAACTTTGGATCCATGGTATGGGGATATTATCATATATTTACAAACATTGAAGGTCCCTACACACCTTTCACAGGATGAGCAATGACGATTATGTCACGTATCTAAGAACTACCTTATAGTGGATAACACTTTGTATTGTCATGGGGTAGATTCCATTTTACTTCATTGTTTAACCCATGAGGAGGATGAGGTTGTGTTGAATGATTTCCACAGAGGGGAATGTGGTGATCATTTATCTAGGCTTTCTACAGCCCAAAAAATATTGAGAGTGGGATATTTTTGGATGTCGATCTTTAAAGATTGTGTTAATGTGGTCAAGAAGTGTCACCCTTGCCAGGTGTTTGCACGCAATATGCACTCACATCCTACTCCATTACATCCAATTATTGCCACTGGTCCCTTCACCAAGTGGGAGCTTGAATTCATGGATTGCAACCCAACTTCAGCTGGGGGGCATCATCATATTATAGTTGCCATTGATTATTTCATGAAATGGGCTGATGCTATGCCCATGGTTAAATCCGATGATGAGATCGCCGTGCATTTCGTATTCAACCAAATTATTACTTAGTTTGGTATTCCGAAGGAGCTTATCACTGACCATGGTAGGCACTTTCAAAATCGAATGATGGAAGAGTTGGCCTCAAACCTAGGGTATAAGTAGGAACACTCCTCTTCTTATTACCCTCAGACAAATGGATAGGTTGAAGCAGTGAACAAATCACTTAAGTCCATTCTCCAATGAACCATCACACAAAGCAAAAGAAATTGGCATATCATGTTATATCCTACTTTGTGGGCCTATAGGACAGTGGTTAAGACTGCCACTAGTTTTTCTCCATATCAACTCGTACATGGAGTGGAGTCTATCTTGTCGGTTGAATGCGAAATCCCTTCAAATATATTAGCTATAGAGATTTTACCAGACACTTCCACATTGAAGGAACATTTGGTCCACTTAGAGCAACTTGATGAGCAGCGTCGAGATTCTTTAGTGGCTCTAGAGGTGAATAAGCATCGCGTTAAGGTCTGATATGATAAGTGTGTCTATCCAAGGAGGTTTAGTGAAGCAGATTTGGTCCTTTTATGGTATTAAGCTAAAGAACCCTTGTGGGCAGGGAAGTTTAATCCCATGTTGCATGTTCCTTACGTGGTCAAATGTGTGTTAAAGAAGGGCACCTATGAGCTAGTACATTATGAAGGGACAGCCTTGGCGGAGCCTAGAAATGGGCTCTATCTTAAAAAATACTATCCATGATCTTTAGCCAGGGCTGATTATTGTATATTATTGTACAGTTTTTTTCATAGTTATGTTTTCTTATGGTGATCGGGTTTGTTGATTAGCTTTCGTTTCTTATGGTAGATGTTGATGGAGTCTTCCATTTACATAGGGCTCATTGATGGTGCTAGCCACCACACTCAACATTTAGCCTCTGCTGCTTGGGTGATTTATACTCCTACAGGTCAGGCATTGTCTTCAAGAGGCATATGTTTACGGCCCTCTTCAAACAATGTTGCTGAGTATAGTTTCGTTATCGAGCTATTACAGGATGCCATTTCACATGGTGTTCTCTCGCTTGAGGTATGTCTTGATTCGCAGTTAGTAGTGTCACAGCTTAATGGCTTGTATCAGGATAGGGATCTGACATTATTACGAAGATTCTTTCATGTGATATTGCTAGAACGACAATTTGAGAGCATAACATACATACATGTTTCAAGAATTTATAATCAAGTTTCTGACTCATATGCTAACTATGTGTTAGATTGGCATTTGTTTCATAGACCATAAGCACATTACAAACCTACATTTTTACACACATGTAAATAAATAAAATCGATCATCATAAAAGTTTTTTCATTAAAACATCCAAAATGTGACGTCATAATACATACGTGTCATAATACAAAAATGGGGCTTCTGAGCCACCAAAATATAATACACAGTAGTACAAAAATGAATCACTCGCAGGTCTCTAAGCCTGTGGAGGAGGAGGGGGTTTCTGATCATGGTAGCACACCATGGCTCTAGCTAGTCATCGGAATAACTGCACACATGCTCATGGTAAATCAACCACATAACGCTGCATGGCCTCAGGTAATTCCTTCACTTGCCCCATGGGGACTCTGTGTGTTAGCCGTACAAAGTTTGTATGGATGCTCTGGAGCATCCGCTCCACATCCACACCCATGATATCATCTCCTCTTACCCTTTGTCTATGATGAGGGAATCCTTCAGGCCACCATGGTCCAACATTTGCACACACATGACAGATTTTCACTATGTGTCGTCACGCAAAAATATGTCTTTTGAGTCAAATATATCAAAAAACACAAAAGAAATTAATAATTCAAAAAGCTTAAAAATAGGGTTTGGGATTCATTACCAATATCACCATATGTTTCTCCGGGTGGTAGGGGCATGTCGTGATCTCCCCAAAAATATATCCCTGCATAAGGGTAATCATCGATGGCAATAATCTGCCGCCACCACCACCATAGAAAGAAATCAGGTAGGTAGGGGTTGGACACCGTACCTCCACCCAGTCTGTGCATAGCATCTGCCTAATGTCATTGGGTTGGATCTTGAATCCCATGAAGAGGAACATCAACTCTAGGGCTCAACCCCAGAACACGCTCAAAGAAGAACATGCTCAGTATACTGCCGAAACCGAAGTTTCGTAACCTACCCATGTTGCAGTCACTAAGCTGCTGCTTCATGTTGCTCAACAATGTAGTACTCCAATCATAAAATATGGATCTCATGCACTCCACTGCATAGAACATCAATGGCCATGAGGCCTGGTGGAGTGATGCTAGCCCAGCTATCCTGCCAAGTGCCAGTAGCATCGCCTTCAAGCCTAGTACATGAATGGAGTTTTTCAGGATCTAACTCCCAACCTTTTCAGTGTCCAAAAAATAGTATACTGCAATATACTCATCAATGGCGAGGCCACCTCTGGGCCTGCAAGAACGTAGGTTCACCACCTCTCCCCGTTGGGACATTCCTGTAATGAAGTATATTTCCTCCACCTCTATAGTGAGGGACATCCCGTCAATATGGAAAGACTCTGAGTATGGATCCTAGTAGTCTACTAGCATCTGTAGGTGTCTTGGTTTGGCCCTTAGGCTGCCAAGACACCAAAATTTGTATAGCCCATATGCATGAAGAGCTTGTTGAGCCATCAAATCACCCCATGCAACCTCTTCTACATCTCCATGTTCCCTCTCTCTCCATTTTAGGACCATCCTACACATTAAAAATAACTTTTGGTCATTATTTCACCTAAAAAAGCATGTGCACGGCTGTATACACGAATGTTTGCAAAACACCCATGTATGTACGCAGGTTTGGATGGTTTTTCCATGTACAGCCAGCCTTATACATGGAAAAAACCCCAATTTCCGTGTGGGCCGAGATGACTAATTTACACTGGCCTAAAAGTACAAAATTGGCCATGGAAATTAACAAAATTTACATCAAAATGAAAGAGGAGGACATGATTAGTTACCTGGAACAAGCGGTGTCGAATTTTGCTGGATGAATCTCTCAGAATTCGCATTTGAAGTTCTGAGCTCAAATGGGTAAAAATTTCAAATAATATGTAGTTTTTTATTTTTTTACTATTTATAGAAAAATTTTGAAATTTTTGAAATTTTTTACCCCCTTTCTATAGTTTTGGACTATTTCTGACTATTTTAGACCATTTTGAGCGTTATTTTGACCATTATTTTGATCCATTCATGTCGATTTTAGGTATTATGTCTAAACTAGAATATAGGTTAGATGTAAAATCCGTTTGCATTTTGCATGAACTTATGACCGTTTCATGATAACCTTAGGTACGGACCCATTCTATCTTGTCACAGAACCTTCTTGATGTTTTAGAAGTGACATCATGTGAATGGTAGAGCTTGACCATACGTGGGTGCCCTAGTTATCTCCTTTATTGCATTTGGTGTCCATGTTGACATTTTTTTTTCCTTTAGGGTGTGGGAGTCCTTTGTATAGTATCGCCATGTCTTTGCGCAAGAGCCTCGTACTCCTCTTGATTTTTTTGTTGGCCTTCTTCCCATGGGACTCCCTTATGACAAGTTGTAATTGCATTATCATGAGTTTTTCCTGCCTTATTGAGCCTTATGTCATCTTCCTTGAATTCGATTATCAGCCGTATAGCCTGAGCTTGTCTTATGTCTAGACATGCAGAGCCATTTTAGATATCCTTTGTAGCTTGATTCCCATTTTTTACCAAGAGTGGACTTTCCCCCGAGTGTCATTATCCTACACATGTGTCCTTGCATTGAGCATAGGTATGTTCCACTGGTTGGAACTAGTTTGTTTTCCCATTGACACTCATATCCTCCTAGTCTGTAACTATAAAGCACTTTTATTCCTTTTCAAGCTTTTTAAAATATTTGAAAAAGTCCAAAAAAAAATCAGAAAACCAAAAATCCAGACAAGAAAAGATGTTATCTTTGGTAGCAGTCGATTCGTGTCCAATTTGAAAAGAGCACTATATATCACATCCATTGGTTGGTTTAATAGTTTGACTTTAGGAGCTGTACTCATTTCTCTAAGTTTATCTCCATCAACTGGTTAAGCTTCGAGTCCCTATGGAGCCTCTTTCAATGCCTCCTGTGTCACAGAGATGTCCCAGTTTTGTATATTGAGTCTATGCTGCCTACATTCAGTCACCATTCACCTTTATTCTCTTGTTCAAAGGAAGATGAAACCTGAGTCGATGACTCCTTAGTTATATTGACTTTGCATGTTGTCCATTCCCAGTATTGATACTGGTCTGTGGACATTATGATCAAGTCCTTCCACATTGTGCATCTTTGTTGAGTACCTCATGTTGGATGATGGGGGATGCCTTAATGCCCTTCTTCCAATGGATTTCATCCCATCGACTTCAGATCATTTATTCTGGGATAGGAATCTAGAGTCATTTTTGAGTGCCTTGAGACTTGCATTCATCAGTGGGAGGTTCTCTTTCCATCGATAGTTTTTGGGGATACATCAATGTCCCCTGATCGATGGATCCTTTCATGTGTTTGACCTCAACACATTTATTCACACTTGTGAGTTTGCACTCTAGTACCTTGATTCCCATTTTCATTATCGGTGGGTGATCTCACGTTTGTTAACGGTATACATCAATGGCTGGTAATCAGACGATGCACTACTATGTTCAACCTCGACACCTCTATTCGCATAGTAGGACATGTACTCGTAACAGATTGTTTAGAAGGCCTTCCAGATTGGTGGCATTTCATATATGCTACCCCCTTGATCCTGCCAGTGTTCATGATATTTCAGCTCTCGTGATTCGATTGCAGTATATGTCAGATGTTTCCAGCCATTATGGAGATCTTGATCCATTATATATCTTCAGCCTTCATGGAGATCATGATCCTTTGTATATCTCCATCATGGAGATTCTGATCTATCTATATTGTACGTGGAAATTACCACATATGTCATATTTTGTATCATGCCTATTCATGGGCATTGTACTCTTATGTATCTGGGACTACTATATCTACTTGCAATTATGTACAGAGTTTGATTATTGTATTGTACTATTGGATGGCTGGTTCTTCTATCTGGTTCTTCATCACTCCACTTCTGGGATGGACTTATAATGTATTTCAGCCATCTTATCACCCCTATGACCTCACACATTAGGGGGCATCTGTTACAGCTGATTTTACCACACATGGTGGATCACACCTTTATGGCCTTGTCTGTCCCTTTGCAGAGTCTTTACACCCCATGGACCATTTTTGTACGCTTTATGTTTCCAAGATCATCCCTAAAAACATGTCTTATTTGATATACGCGACTTTTAAACCAATTCTCGAGTATATACGCGTATTTGACCCTTAAACTCATGTACATCGAGATGTGTGCAAAAGGCCAAATAATTTTGGATTTTTCCTTGATGTGGATCCGAATCACTTGTCTCTTGGCCTTCCATATTCCTTGAGATCACTCATATTAGACCTTCCATTACCCCATTGAAACACTATATAAGGAACCCTTTGGATACATTGAAGGAGGAGGAATTGAAGAGCAAGAGAACTATAGTCCATTGTTGCCAGAGCTTATACTCGAGTCTAAATTCCTTTGTCCCTTGGAGCACTTTGTGTTATTCCCAATATTTCCTTTTCTTGTAAGCTTTCTATTGAGAGATGAAGGATTGAAGTGGTGGAGGCCCAGGTGGAGGACTCAGTTTCTTCGATTTGCAGATGTGCCGACAGAGGTTTTCACTATTGTAATCTCTGTTTTATATTAATAAAAATATATTTTCCTGTCCAATAATGTGTGTTTAAATGAGTATCCAATCCATGGATGCTTTTAAATTCTTATATGTTATTGAGTATATATGCTAGAGTAGGTCTAACACAAGTATATATAACATGCTTATCTTGTTTACTGAATGTTGAGAGAGCAAATTAATTATACAAGTGAGAGTGGAAAATCTCAATGGGGATCTACATCATCCATCTGGAATAAGGTATGTATCGAGATCCTTTAGTGTTAGATATTTGATTTCTCTTGCATATTGGAAATGATTGATTTCTGCGGTTACTCTATCTATTGTGGTACGCCAATCCATAGGAAGTTTTCTCTATAACAGAGTCATTGACCAATGTAGCTCCTAACAACAACAATAGATCGACATCATTCTTGAAGAGTACGAGAACATATTTCAAGAACCAGATGGAGTAACTCACAATGTCAAGTAAAACAATCCATTGAACCTATTACTGCTTCTTCATTACCTAATGCATCTATTTACAGAAGATCCATTCTAAAAAATGAAGAGATTCATAGAAAAATCCAGGATTTGATCGACAAGGGTTAGATCTGCCCCAACTCCTATCCTTGTGGAAGTCTAGTTGTATTAGTTCCAAAAAAAGATGGGACTTGGTGCATGTGCATCGACTACTGGGATCTTAACAAAATTTCAGTGAAGAATAGATATCCTCTTCCAAGAATTAATGAACTCGTTGATAATATGAAAGGTGCTAATTTCTTTACAAAACTTGACCTTAAGTCAGGATATCATCATATTGCAATCGAGTCCACTAATGTATGGAAAATGAATTTCAAAACCAAGGATGTATTGTTTGAATGCTTAGGCATTCCTTTCGGCTTAACCAATGCACTTGCAACCTTCATGAAATATATGGACAAGCTTATAAGACCTTTCATCGATAAATGTGTCATTGTCTATATTAACAATATCTTGATTTTCAGTCGATCATGAGAAGAACATGTCAAGCAACTTCAACAAGTTTCAACACTCTCCAGCAACATCGGCTATATCTGAACATGGACAAATGCTCATTTGTGATGAACGAAATTCATTATTTGGGGTATGTAATTGACTCTACATGAATTCATGTCGACTAAAAAAAAGTATAGATCCTCTAAGAATGGCCCATTCCTCAAAAAATTCATGAACTAAGAATTTGTCCTGGTTTGGTGAATTTCTATCAATGGATCATGCTTGGATTCAGCCACATTGCATGGACTTTGAATTAGTTGACAAAAGGAAATGGGAAAATTGTCTTCAAATGGAAACTGACAAAATAAAAAGATTTTGATCAAATCAGAAAAAAGCTTTGTACTAGACCAGTACTTGTGTTACTTGATATGCATCATCCTTTTGAGAACGAGATGGATGGATCAGACTATTTCCTCAATGCAGTGATCACTCACTAAGTTCACCCAATCACATTTTATCTCAAGACTTTCAACAAAACAGTTAGAAGGTACTTGACGTATGAAAAAGAACTATATGCCATTGTGCAAGATCTTAAGCAATGGAGACACTACATTCTTGTCAAGGAAACGGTCATCCTCACTAACCATAATCCTTTGCCATTTGCTCCGACTTATTCTAAACTACAGATGACCTAAAAAATCAAATGGATTAATTACCTGCAACAATTTTATTTGGTAATTAAGTATCAGAAAGGAAAATCCAATGCCGCAGCCGATTATCTCAGCAAACAACCCATTACTCTATTGTCTACATGTTGGATACATTTACCACCATACACACTCTTTTTGTTCAAATTGGCCTAGTTAAACCACTATCCTAAGTATAATTGGCATTAATTGACATCAGTGGAGCATTAATTGACACCATCCAGTTACAACCATGCCTACCTATAGTCAAGGAGGCTAACTTAGTCTTCTCCTACAGTCAAGGAGGCTAACTGGAGCACTCTGAGGGTGATCTGAGTGATATTAATGCACCTAATTGCTAACTGGTGGTTACAATCAGTTAAACAGCTTAGTGAGGGTGCCTCCATTCATTTAATTGATTATTTAATGATTAATTAATGAACTAGAGTAAACAGGGGCACCTCCACCAATTTATGATGTTCAATTCAGCTTCAGTTAACCTCATCGGGGTTCATTGAAGTCATTAAAGCGCTAGCACTTGATGGTTGGGTTTCTATGACATGTGTCTAATCTCTTTCAGTTGAGACTCAGTCATTTATTGCACTTCAAGTTCAGTTAGGGTTTAGGTGAGTCAATTAGGGTTTTGATCAATGGTTAACTAAGTGTGAATCATGGCTTACATTCAATTAAGCTAGGCTCACTCATTCAATTCGAATGACCTCCTTGCAGATTTGAATTGCTCATTCATTAATGCTTGTAGCATGACATTGAATTATAATCATTCATTCTTTATGTGAATACAGAGCGGTTACTATTCCTGTAGACCGATTACACCATTTCATGAGTTATTTGTTGATTAATATTTGATGAGATTGATTCTTTGTTCCTAGATCAATATACAAGATTAATATGGTATCAGAGCATACGGTGGGATGAATATCTATCTCTCAAAAACAATCTTTTTGATATATTTCTCCATCAAAAGTGAGCAATAGCTCAAAAATCCAGCACTGCACCAGAATCCAAGGATTACCACTCAATATCCCAAGTAAAGCACTTGTTGATCAAGATTTTTTGATTGACTATGTTGGGTGTGATGAAAGCCTAGAATGTGCAGGCTATACGACCTTATTTTTCCCTTTCTGTTTTTATTTTCAAGTTTCTATAGGTGAAGCATTCACTCCAGCACATCTAGATGGCCTCCTCAGCAGATCTCTTAACTCCATACAATTTCCACTCATGGAAAGTAATATGGAGATTCAGTTGCACCCCAAAGGACTTTTTAGAGTCACCATGGACATTGAAGTTAAGCCTGGATCCGCCATAGAAAAATCAAAATTCTTGAACAAGAAGGATGAAGCCTTTGGTTTCTTGTGCCTCTCTATTTCCCGAGACCTTCTCTTCCATCTTACGGATTTGAAGACACAGAAAGAAATACGGGACAAATTGGAATCTCTATATGAAAAGCATGATGACTTGAGGGTTTACCAGCTTGAAAATGAACTCATGTCTCTCCAACCTTCCAATTTTGAGACTCGGAATGATATCTTTACAAAGTTCAAGCATATTGTTTTACTTTTGAAGCAATGCAATGTGGAGAAGGAGGATGAACAACTCATCCTTGCCATACTCTCGAAACTCAGGGCTGATTATTCAGTTTTTGTTTCTACATTCTGTGCCGGGAAGCTCACAACCCCTGGCTGGAAGATGCCTACACTCAATGCCTTCATTGAGTCCCTAACAAATGAACATGACAAGATTTTCCAGATGGTGATCCTCCGATCTTCCCGTGATCAAGCCCTCCATTTCTCGGGGCCCAAATATCTAAAGGATAAAGGAAAGCAGCAGAAAAATCAGAAAACTAAATTTGATGCTCCCAAGCCTAGATTTGAAAACCAGCAGCATGATGAATCTTCTGGCTCAAGGAAGAACAATGGAAAAGGGCACAATGGGAAATAAAAATTCAAGTGTTCTTACTGTGGGAATGGTTTTCACCTTGAACATGCCTACATGAAGAAAAATCTTGATGAAGCAACCTCTCTCCTTGAGAGGAATCACATAAATATTTTGAAGAGCTTTTGGAGGAGAGATCACCAAGATTAGGAACCACAACATGAGAAAGGTCATGCCCTCATGGTAAGCACTTCGAAGTCCAAAGCATTGTTGATTGAATTTGGAGCTTCAAATCACATGATGGCTGAAAAAGACTCCTTTTCATCCTTGGAGACTGGAAAATCCATCCCCATCCACATGGGAGATGACTCCACCGTCATTTCTGAAGGACAAGGTACTGTAGATCTTGAAAATAGTTTTTTCTCTAATGTTTTGTATGTACCATCTCTAGCAGCAAATATCCTTAGTGTCTATCAGATGACACACATAGGAATGCCTAAGAGAGTCTCTTTCATCCCAAATGATGTTGAGATAATAGAAATTGCATCCGAGAAACTCATTGCAAAAATCCTTGCAAATCATCATGCAAAAGCCTATGAGTTCTCTCACTTTGTTGCGGATGCAAATCCCACTGCTCTCTAACTCATAGAAATGAGGTTAGTAGGATATGGCATGAGAGGTTTGGCCATATTAATTTCAAATATTTGTAGCAATTACAGAAAAACTTCATGGTTGAAGGCTGTCATGTCCCCGTCCCTCAACCGGTGAAAAGGACGCGACGAACACATCAACACAACTGGGAAAATGGCCCCATGAACATAATCAAAGAAATCAAAAGCTGAACTTAAAACTTACAAGCATACACAAATGCAAAACTCTTCAATCATACAGCGGAAGCAACACAAATACATTCCAGCATTTAACATCAATATAAATTACAGAGATGTAGTATAGACAGCAGCACTTATCCTTTGATGAAGAATTCACCCGCAACCAGCTACGTCGCTGCAATGTTCCACCCAACCATAGGCCAGCTTGCTCATCAATCTCTCAGCAACGCTGCCACCGCCGAGTTGGGCATGATTCCTCTGGAATAAGGGTCAATTGCAGGCTTATACATAGCCAAGGGGACATAAACAACAAACCAACACAGCTAGGTTTCATAGGCTTTCAACAACCAAGCCAAGCCAGCACAGTCCGAAGACTATCCATTGCACTTAGGCAACCAATCAGCTATCACAGCTTAAACAGGGAAAAGGAATTTTGAGTCATTCTTGGCCCTATCGTGGCCAAAATGACTCTCACTTGAATTCACAAAAGCCCCCAAACGTAACAGTAATTACATTCACAGGATGGGGAAAAACCACCCAAATAGCCTGTGAGACAGCCAAAAACATGAATGGCCCTTCACAGTCAGTCGCGGATGCAAGAGCACGGCTCTTAGTTCTCCATGTGCACCCCAAACAGAAGAATACCTGTGCATGGTTAAACAATCCGAACCAGCAAGGAAAGGAACAGACAATGAAGGCCCTGCGTGAGGAAAAACGGCTCCGTTTTTGTCCGTGGATGCACACACAATAGGGAGGACGCGAATTTGCAAGTTGTGGGTGCTCAGCAACTCGTGGGGGAGAGGAAGAAAACCTGCGTGAGACCAAAAATGCCCCAAAACCTGTGCGTGAGGAGCCAACAGACCAAAAATCGTGGTAGAGTGTGTACTGACTAGGGAAGAGTGCGTGAGGGAGAAGAATGGGCAGACGTGGGTGGAGTGGGCAAGTGGGTAAGGCTGACAGCCTACGACAACCACCACCCCTTCAGCAATAAATGCCCTCAGCCACTCAGCCATAACTCCTCAACCACCAGCTGAAGCATTAAAGAGGTTGACAAGGTTGGATGAGGCAAAAGGTGACAAACAACAAAGGTGGTGAAACATGGGTTTTTCCCCATAACCAAGGTTTGACATCCCCCACCCCTTATTCTTTGGAACCATGCCCTTTTCATTCAACGTTGCACTGCCGTAGCTGGTTGTGGTTTTAGTTCTATTTGATGTGCGTGTTTACATGATGTCAAATTATAAGGTGCCGAATAGCACGATAAACCATCGGCAAATATCCCCTTTGCCGAACATACACAACCAAATCGATGGTGGGGCTTTTTCCTTGAGCTCCTCACCATGATTAATTACATTATATCCACCATGCAAACGGGGTCGAAACCGGGGACATCACATTCCCCTCCCCCTTGGAGTAACACCGTCCTCGGTGTTCTATTACATATATACAATACATATACAATTGCACATCAAAATTTCAAAATTGCAGATCTGTCCTACGTTCAATCATCTACTTTGAACATTTACGACCAAGCCTCTCAGCTTCCATGGACTTTTGCTGCTGGTCCTCAGCTCCTAGCTGATCCTGAAGCCTAGGAACCTTGCGGCTATTGCCCTCATCATGTTCCCTCATCGGACAGTCCCGACGTAAATGATGTCCTCCGCATCTCCAGCATTTCACTGGCTGCTTCATCTTTACCTGCTCAATTTCCTTTGAGTCTTCGTGCCTGGACCGTTTCTTATCGGGTAGCTTGGACAATTGTCCCATTGCTGATCCACCTTCATCTCCTTTGCCGATTGCTCCCAGAAGGCTTTTCAACTCCCTTTGCAAACCAATAGAGTCTTGCAAAATCTGGTGGTTCATTTCACTCTGCCTTCTCTGTATCCTGAGCATCTCCCCAAGATTCTCTTGGGTCTTGGAAATCACTTGAAGGAGACTTCCATCTAAGTCCAACAACTTTTGATCTGCTGCCATAATCAACGTGCACCACCTGGTGTAACTTTTCTCACCTGTGGAATGCACCATTGAAAGTCTATCAAACCAAGCATAATACCGATATCAAAATCAGTTAGTTAATTACCCAATTGGCATGACAGTTCAAGTTCCATTAAGGAAACTTTCATATTTTTTTATGCCTTTCCCCCAATAGGCACATGAACTCATTCATGTCCATCCCTGGGCAGGGAATTAACTATTCCAGCATTCACAAATTTACTTTAAGCAAATACACACATTTCATTCTCAATCATACATGCATTCAACAATCCTTTGTTTCCACAATGCATAAACACACACACACATATATATATATATATATATATAGATAGATAGATAGATAGATAGATAGATAGATAGATAGATAGATAGATAGATAGATATAGATATATATATGTATAATCAAAAGGCAAGAGAGAGCAGTAAGAGATTTTCCCCTCTTTGTTCTGTTCCATCCTAGAACCCACACCATCGCTGTGGCTTTTCATGCTCTTTGCCTCTTTCACTTTACCGTGAATGCTGGACCAATCTCTCTTGGTCATGACACTTAGTGTCTTTGGTCTATTCCAGACCTCTAAATCATGGAGTCTCTTCACATGGTTTGTCTCGGCTGCTAGGACTCCCTCGTCCTACTAGCACCTTTTTCATTGCCGCTCATTCTGAGCTTTCCAGGACAGTCACATGTCCACAGGCACCTCTAGGATGCTCTCATAGTGTTCGCTTCCAGTGATACCTCTATCCAAACATTGAATAATTCACATGTTTAGTTTAATTTCATTAGTTTTCATCTCTAGAACAAGATCTTAAAACATCATATCCAAATCATATACACATGTATATTCATAAGCAAAACAATCCAATACTTATCTATATTGTGCGTTTCCTCGTTCGTCCATAGGATCCTGCTTCGCTTTGCAAGCCTTGGGATCGCCTATGGACTCAGATGTTAGGTCAGCATGCTGGCTTCTCCTCAACATCAAATAATTAATGTCCAGCCAGTACATAACCATGTCAACTGGGCTTGGAACCTTATCATGACCATTTCCAGGTCTAGGATCTACTATGGATCCTTAGGCATATCACAGCCCATCATATACTCATGTCAACAATGACACATACACTTACACCAACCATGCACTTATATCAACATACACTTATATCAACAATACACTTATATCAACCATTTACCTTTACCTTTAGCCTGTCAACACAAGCAACACAAGCAATACAAGCAAACTCATCAGCATCATTACTCTAAAACTGTAGTCACATTTCATGTCATTCACTATCAAGTATTGAGACACCAGGAGTGCGTCCACTCCCCAGAGTGTAATCAATATTGAAAACCCCTTTCATGACTCGACATCGAAAAAGTGTGCACTCTCTTCCGGTGTGTGCCATGTAGGCCCTATGCATACTCAAGCAATCGGTCACCATGGAAATAAATCAAAACATGTTCTGCATATGGAATTTAATAATTAAACATGCATATTCATAGCAAGGGTTACAGAACACTTATCCATTTTCCGTCGCAGTATGCCTTTGTATCTATTAGGCACCGTCAAGGAACTGGGAAAACTGAATGCTAAGATGGTGAGCTCGTTGTAGAGCTAGGAACACCTACACTAGAACTATCCTGAATTCTATAACAGCCACACACACACCTAGCACAAGGAATCAGTCCCTTCTCTGCTACACAGTCCCTTAGGCCCTGCATTCCCTTCTAGTGCTATCCTGGGGTTGCGGAGAAGAAAGCCAGCCCTCTAGCTCTGTCTGTGTGGTTTCCAATCACCAGGTTTAAGCAAACCAAGGCCCCATCCCTATTTCCTATTTATGTTTCATATCCACACACATCTCACTGACATAATCCAAACCATCTCACTCATGTTATCACCAAACATGCAGTGCAGATGAGACATTTTCAAAATGTCTAATGGAGTTTCACCCGAACCCCATTTCCAAGATAAGGGAAAACCTTCCCATGCAGCTTGGCTCTTGCAGGTCATCACACATGGTCTTCCTGCAGTGTGTACCCCTGACACATTCATCAATAGCCAAACAGTTAATCATCACCTGATACTACAATCCAATTTGATCATTTCATAACCAAGCAATGACATTAGCAATCGAATTCAATAAGAATTTGCGATTCTATCTACTACATAAATTGACTTGCTCATTTGTGGGTCTCTTGTAAGCAGCATTATTATGCCCATTATAGTTTTTATGCTTACTATCATAACATGAATACCCACTTACCATGTATCCCTCCTGACACAATCTCACACAAGCCAACAATGATTAGTAGCCGTTAGTACCTCTTAAATCCGAAATCCACAGTTCGAATTTAACAACACGTACGAACTAATTTTCACAACCATGAGAATTCTTCTCATAAATGGTAGATTCTGGCATTGGTCAGGGTCTTACCTCTCACTGTCAGGCTCGAAATAATCTACCTGAAACATGAGTTTCAAACATCCAAACACAATCTTATGCAAGCCAACAATGGCTAGTGGTTGTTAGCAATTTCCCAAATCTGAAATTCACAATTCGAATCTAACAACCTATTATGCATATCATATGGTAGATTCGGGCATTGTTTAGGACCTTACCTCTCAATTCCGTTCTCAAAATAATCTACCTGAAACACAAGCTTCAACATCCAAACACAAGCTTATGCAAGCCAATAGTGACTAGTAGTTGTCAGCAATATTTGAAATTCACAATTCAAATCTAACAAGCTCTTTTACATGGTAGATTCTAGCATTGGTCAGGTTCTTACCTCTCAATGCCATTCTCAAAATAATCTACCTGAAACATGAGCTTCAATCAACCAAACACTTGGTAAGTATGGATGCATATACTATCTCATTGCTACAACCATCACTGAAGCATTTTCAGAATTTATAAAATTCAAATACTTCAAAGGTTAGTCACTTCAGTGTTCTCAAAGCTCATTTACTTCATGCAAGCATTATCATACTAACATTGCAAGGTATAGTCTTATCATTCATGCAATTAAATGAAGGTTTAGATACCCTTGCTTCATAGGCGTACCATTCATACCACCTTGCTCTTCAATAGAGCATTTCTGGCAGCTAATTGATCATGACTATCCTGCATTCATAACAACCTCTGAAATGGTCCCTGAATTGTCACCAATTCATCATTTCAGTCATTAGTCATTCATAATATCTCATGCATTTATCTCAATGCATTCATGCCATACATCACAACATTGCACCTACACTTATGCAATCAGTCATTCACACCCTTCATAGGCATACATCCAATGCATAACTACAAGATTCATAAAATCTTCTTAATGCATGTCCATTCTACAGTACCTTGCATTGATTCAGGAATACTATGCATTCAACCATACCATGGCCTAACCCTGACTACCTCCTATAGGATGCATTACTATAATCAATATCATTAACATGTATAGGCATGACACCTTTCTACATTCCAATATTCACATGGTATGAGGTCTCTTACCTTTACCAATCCATGGAATTTGTCATAAGCAACTCTTACCTGCATGGGTCTTACTTACACCCTTCCCATGACCAATTTGATTGGTCCTTGCAAGAGATTTGCCGAATTTGCTCACCAACTTTTGTTATGGACTCGTTGCCTTATCCCTTCTCCACAGGGTTGCTGGCCTCATTCATCAGCATTAGCAACATATTCATCCGGGTCCATGTCATCGTTGGTTTTGTCCACTAATGCCAACATCAAAACAATGATTACCACTAGTGGTTCATTATACATGTATATATATATACTCCAATATTCTTACCAATCATGCAATATCCTATGCATGCAATACATATCCTCATGCACTTCATGCATAAAACTTAGGAAATGTAGTTAAAATAAGCAAGATAGGGTTTAATGAAAACTTCCCTTTCAAACCCCTCATCTTCTCATGGAATTCCTTTTCCACACAGCAGCTGGTTGACTTCATAGTCCTTTCTACCCCTGGGCATGCAACTGTCCAGATTTGTCCATTTGACAACAACTGCCATCCTTAGCACTTTTCTGCTTCATGCTCAGATTCCGGTCACTTATCCTCATTCCACACTAGATAAGCTTTCCAACGCCTATTCACATGCGTCATTCCAATCTTGGATGTGGAAACCACGCCATTTCCAAGAATGAAGATTTTCACCAAATCTTGGCACTTTCATTACACTACTGCAAAGTAGAATTTTCACATTCTTCTAATGATCTCAGAGCAATTTTGGTAGCTACATTTTTGACATCCCTTTTTTTTTCCTTTGTGAAATCCCTCTGATTCGAACTCTTGCCCAAACACAGGATTTTCCTTCTCATAAGAACAACTGTCTCAAGGGACGACGGGGGTGAAGGGGGCTTGCCCCCTTGTGGCTTCCGCCACTGCAAGGAAGGTCGAGGGCAGCGCCCTCATTTTTTTTTTTTTGGTAAATCTATGCTTTTCGCGCAATCTAGCGGATTAGCTCGCTGCCATTTTTCTCATTTTTCAGCCCTGAAAAATACTGAAAAACAGCCGCAGAATCGGCCCTCAGGACCCTTATCCCGTCTGCTAAATCGGCTCCTAAATCAATCTCCCAGCCGCAATGTTGGCTCCCAAATTAATCTCCCAGCCGCAACGTCGGCTCCTTTCCCATTCTTTCCTCCGCCGAATCGGCTCCCGGACCATTCTGTCTTCCGCAACGGCGAACAGAAACTTCCCAAATCCTTCCGCAACGGCGGACAGGAACTTCGCCAGTTCTTCCGACTGGCCGCCCGTTTACTTAGCCAAAATTCAAATTTTCCGCGGCGTCGGCGATCGGATGGATCTCGAGTCGGATGCGAGATCACTCTGCCATCCGCAACGGCGGCACTTCCGGAATTCTTCCGCAACGGCGGCTTGCCAGACCTTAACTTCTCCCGATCGGCACTTACAGAGAACAGCCTTCACGTTGGACGTCGGCTGACTC
Organism: Pseudotsuga menziesii; assembly: GCA_001517045.1. Taxonomy (NCBI): domain Eukaryota; kingdom Viridiplantae; phylum Streptophyta; class Pinopsida; order Pinales; family Pinaceae; genus Pseudotsuga; species Pseudotsuga menziesii. Next base: position 32,086 of record LPNX010500543.1, on the reverse strand, counting down.
TTGAATTGGACGTAGATCACTTCTCCGTCCGCAACGTCGGATGGAGGAATTTACCCATCCTTCCACAATGGCAGACATGAGATCAATCCCGCTTCCGATTTCCCACACTTAGACAAATTTTTGAAAATTTGAAAATTTGTCTTTCTTCGACTGCGTCGGCTGTCGGCGATCGGATGACTTTACGATCGGCTGCGGAATCACTTTGCCACCCGAAACGGCAGAAGTTATTCTTTGAGAACCCTTCCGCAACGTCGGACGAGGACTTCACCAATTCGTCTGCAACTGCAAATGGGAAGATCATGAAACCTTCCGCAACGACGAATAGAAACTTCCCCAGCTCATCCGCAACGGTGGAATTCCACTTCCTCCTGTGGTCCAACTGCTCACACTTAGACTATTTTTTTGAATTCGTTGCTCACGGCTGTTTTGCTAGACAGAGAAGGTAATTCTACCTTCTGTCACTGCACCTTCTTGGCCCATAGAGGCCCATTGCTGCAACTCAGAGCTCTGATACCACTCTGTCATGTCCCCGTCCCTCAACCGGCGAAAAGGACGTGACGAACACATCAACACAACCGGGCAAATGGCCCCATGAACATAATCAAAGAAATCAAATGCTGAACTTAAAACTTACAAGCATACACAGATGCAAAACTCTTCAATCATACAGCGGAAGCAACACAAATACATTCCAGCATTTAACATCAATATAAATTACAGAGATGTAGTATAGACAGCAGCACTTATCCTTTGATGAAGAATTCACCCGCAACCAGCTACGTCACTGCAACGTTCCACCCAACCATAGGCCAGCTTGCTCATCAATCTCTCAGCAATGCTGCCACCCCCGAGCTGGGCATTATTCCTCCGGAATAAGGGTCAATTGCAGGCTTATACATAGCCAAGGGGACATAAACAACAAACCAACACAGCTGGGTTTCACAGACTTTCAACAACCAAGCCAAGCCAGCACAGTCCGAAGACTATCCATTGCACTTAGGCAACCAATCAGTTGTCACAGCTTAAACAAGGAAAAGGAATTCTGAGTCATTCTTGGCCCTATCGTGGCCAAAATGACTCTCACTTGAATTCACAACAGCCCCCAAACGTAACAGTAATTACATTCATAGCATGGGGAAAAACGACCCAAATAGGCTGTGAGACAGCCAAAAACGTGAATGGCCCTTCACAGTCAGTCGTGGATGTAAGAGCACGGCTCTCAATTCTCCATGTGCGCCCCAAACAGAAGAATACCTGTGCATGGTTAAACAATCCGAACCAGCAAGGAAAGGAACAGACAATGAAGGCCCTGCGTGAGGAAAAATGGCTCCGTTTTTGTTCGTGGATGCACACACAACAGGGAGGACGCGAATTTACAGGTCGTGGGTGCTCAGCAACTCGTGGGGGAGAGGAAGAAAACCTGCGCGAGACCAAAAATGCCCCAAAACCTGTGCGTGAGGAGCCAACAGACCAAAAATCGTGGTAGAGTGTGTACTGACCAGGGAAGAGTGCGTGAGGGAGAAGAATGGGCAGACGTGGGTGGAGTGGGCAAGTGGGTAAGGCTGACAGCCTACCACAACCACCACCCCTTCAGCAATAAATGCCCTCAGCCACTCAGCCATAACTCCTCAACCACCAGCTGAAGCATTAAAGAGGTTGACAAGGTTGGATGAGGCAAAAGGTGACAAACAACAAAGGTGGTGAAACATGGGTTTTTCCCCATAACCAAGGTTTGACATCCCCCACCCCTTATCCTTTGGAACCATGCCCTTTTCATTCAACGTTGCACTGCCATAGCTAGTTGTGGTTTTAGTTTTATTTGATGTGCGTGTTTACATGATGTCAAATTATAAGGTGCCGAATAGCACGACAAACCGTCGGCAAATATCCCCTTTGCCAAACATACATAACCAAATCGATGGTGGGGCTTTTTCCTTGAGCTCCTCACCATGATTAATTACATTATATCCATCATGCAAATGGGGTCGAAACCGGGGACATCACAAAGGCCTCCCAGTCATCAAGGAAACCACGGGAATTTGCAAGGGCTGTGTGATTGGAAAACACCCTGAGCACAAGTTCGATCGGGGGAAGGGAAATCGAGCTACAAGCATATTGGGGCTGATACATTCTGATATCAGAGGTCTAATTCCTATCACATCCATGAATGGATCAATGTACCTCCTTACTTTTATTGATGGTTTTTCAAGGTATACATGGGTTTTCTTTCTCAAAAAGAAATCAGAAGTATGTGAAAAAATGTCTGAATTAAAGGCCTTGATTGAAAATTCCTCTGGGATTAAGATCAATATCTTGAGATCTGATAATGGAGGGGAGTATGTTAGTAATGATTTGATGTACATATGTGTTGGAGTAGGGCCCCATAGCTATAGAAAAATCTACCATATCGGAAATTAGAATTCAAAGGAAACAGTACCCGAGTGGCCGATAAGAGAGAGCTCAACCACTGCACTTAAGGCAGTGGCGAAGACAGGAGGGCTCAACTACCCTCATAAAGGAAAAGGAGAAATGGGCCAAGGTATTGAAGACAAAGGATAGAAGAGGACTATAGAGGAAGTGGTGCCCATAGCCACGATCAGTGTCAGGAAGCGTGGAAGACTGCAGGAAGCTGTGGTGTGACGGTAAGCGGCAGCCCATGGTACAGATGCATCGACTGTCACAGTTAGGGTTTTTGGGTTACTATTGGGAAAGGCCCACATTGTTGTAATAGGGAGAGACCTTTGGCCTGCCTATATAAGCATGTATTTTTTATTGTAAAAGGGTAGACAGTTGGGTAGTTATTCAGACAATTAGCTAGCTAGTCAAAGAGTCAGTTAATCTGTTAGCTCATAGTTAGTTGTATTGTAAGACATTGAGAGAGAGTTGAGCTCTGGTTCTATTATTCAGTCTATATTTATCTTACTGTAACCAATAGATAGATCCTTGAGCATGAATGTAACAATCCGTAGGGATTGAGAGAGAGAGGAAGAGTATATTGTAAGAAGGAAATATAAGAAGAAGAAGAGATCTAAGAGAGAAGGGCTCCCAGTTGTGTGTGTGGAGTTTCCCAGAAGATCTCAGGCTGCATAATAGGTCGCAGTAGAACTGTGTTTACTCTCTCAAGATATAATATAAAAACCAATTCCCATGGACATAGCTTCCCCCGTGGAAGTGAACCACGTAAAACCCGTGTGTTGTGTGACTGTTCATGTGATTGTGTTTTACCTGTTTGCTATCTGTTATCTATTACATGAATGTTGCTTATCAGTTGATGAATGTATGTATGTTATGCTTCATTTTATAGCACATAGAAGGTTAAACGCAAGTTGAATGTATCAAGTAGCCTGTATATGAGGTTATCAGTGCTTGATTCATGATAGTTGACAGTTACAGCGCTAAGTGACTCCGGTATATGAGTTCCGCGAGTTCAGTGTAGTTGATGTTAGCGTGTTAAACTGTAGAGGTCTGAGTGAAGTGGTTTAACACCCTCATGAAGGTTAACAGAGTTATTAAACCCAAGAGGGAGGTCGCAGGACCTTGAGAGTTGATACGCATATTGAGCCTCATTATAGGACATATTAACAGGGTAGAAAGGTGATATCGCATAGTCTGGGGAGCTGCGGTGTGAGATATCATAGGGAAGGAGCTCAGCAGAAGAGTAAGTTTGTGCATTTCCCTAGAAGCTGCGATGCGATAAGAGTCCACTCCCTATCAGCGCCAGCTAGAAGGAGAGATCATCCTTGTAGAGAGATCCCTCTAGCTAAGAAGATTCATGAGACACTAGGATGCTATAGAACCCGGTTTAAGACACCTGAGTCTTCAGCCACCCCATCTAAGATCACTTCGGGTGAGACTTCAGGCCACTCTGTGGTCTATTGCCGAAAGGGGTAGTGAGCTAGGGGTTTTGTTGGTACAATAAAGTAAACCTGGGTCTACCCAGTCAGGACCAACAAATGGTTCCGTTGCCGGTTTTGAACAAATTGAAGAGCTAATGTTCTATTGGAATCCTACTAAAGAAGAACTCAACCAATGGGTTGGGTCAAAGGAAAGAGAATTTGCTGCGGTAGAAAACAATAGTCCTAGGATCAGTACAGAGGACTGGTTACAAAAACATATCTTCACAGATCTGCATGATATATTTTTGGTGACCTATGCAAACGAGCTGTATGACTGGTTATCAAAGTTGACTGATAAGAATATATTCAAGAAGAAAAGAAACATTGTCTGGACACCGGAGCTGATTCAGACTATGAGGAGCATAGACAATCCCATTTCACGAACAATAGACTTTTGGCTTGCAAGTTTACTGGAAGGCTTCATTACCGATTTTGCAGTTGATCAAAGAAAATGTTTTAGTGAAGCTGAGAGGTACTTCTTGAAAGGATATTGCGGTAAGTAATTGAACTCTTTAAATTCATCTATTAATATGTTATTACATGAAAAAGGAGTAATGGATATATTCTCAGATGAATAAGTTTAGTAAGTGTAATGTCACAAGAGTTTGAGAGTGATTTTGATGAAATTGGATGTACACGTAGTGGTAAGAAATATAAAGTAGATTTCAGATCTTCCTTCGTAGAAGACATTTCAGACCATACTAGAGAATAGAGCCAAATTGATACAGAAATACCAGTAGGGGGTATCCCTTACCACCCTTATACCCCACAGAAAACGACCGGGAATCAGAACAATCCTGCAAGAACTACATCTAGTAGTTCACACACAGTACACACTACAGTTACACCGCCAAGTGGTAGTAACACAGCAAATCAGAACCCACCATGTAGAAACAGAATGGGGGATGACATGAAGTTACCTACCTTTAAGGGTATAGGGGCAGAAGACCTAGAACAACATTGGTTCCTATGTGAAGCCGTATGGACCATTAAACAAATCTAGGATGATAATACTAAACTTGTCCAGTTGGCCACTAGACTTAGAGACAGATCCTTAACATGGTATATGAAGTATACAACAGCGCAGCCCAGAACGCTCATACAAGTCAGGACCGCCATGATCAAAGAATTTAAGAAACCTAACTCTGAGTCATAGTGTATCACAGAGCTTAAAGACATTAAATAGTTACCTACAGAGTCCATATGGGACTTTGATTAGAAATTAAAAGCTCTTATAGACCATTTTAGCTTTGAGTTTGTGCCAGAGCAGCATAAGGAATGGTTCATCGGAGCACTGCTTTCGCATATCAAATTGGCCCTCATGCAACAGAGACTCCGTACATAGGATGAAGTGTTGGAGATGGCAATGAAACTAGAGGCTTCACCTCTAGTTGAGACTAGTACATGTATGACAAACCTACAAAACCAGTTAGCCAATCTCACGTTACAGCTACATGAGATTAAGAAAGGGAAAGAAGTTGCACAAGAACTATGGTGTATAAAGTGTAAAGGATAGGGCCATACTAAAGATAACTATCCAGTATTTGTTGAATATTTAGCAAGTGGGGCTCCGAACCCCTTAATACAGACCCAAGGGCCATGGTGTGAACTCTGCAAAACAAGAGGGCATAGACCATAGGAATTCCCTTTACTTTAGAAGTATGTACAAACCCATAAGAACTTATATTGTAAACTCTGCAAGTCAGTAGGTCATGATGAACATAATTACCGAGCTTATGATCTCATGATAGAGAGAAAGCATGAATTGTATAGAGTCCAGTCAGAGACACCAGGTCCAGCAGCAGGACTACAGCATGAACCGGCTCACGACGGCCATGGTGGAGGATTTAGAGGACGAGGCCATGGAGGAGGATTTGGCCGTGATCGAGGCTTTGTCTATGGCCGTGGAATGATCACTTGTTACAATTGTGGAATTGTAGGACATTAGGCTAGGGACTGTCAGAACCCTAGTACGACATGTAAGTATTGTAAGTCCTATGATCACCCTATAGAAGAGTGTCTGATCTTGATAGCCAATATTAGGGATCCTAAGGCAGTAGTAAACCTGAACATTCAGCTTATTGCGGCTGAGCAGAAAGAACCAGAACCCAGAGTCAATATAGTGACTTGCAGCAGTGCTTCTACTAGTAGGACATCGCACGATGCAGAAAAGAATACAAGTCCAGAGTGGGTGCACAAAGGAACTAATAAATCAACACCACTTGACCTGCAGAAGAAAAAAGAAACATTTTAGCAAGAAAAACTCTCTTTACTGAACCTACAGCATCAGGATCGTTGGTACTGCCTTGTAGGGGCATACCACAGCAAACACCTTGTGGCGTTAGTCCTATGCAGATATTGTAGGCTACCACATATGGAAGGTGCGAATAGGATGAGTCGACAAGAAGTGTACAATCCTTCCTGCGAAGCTTCTTGAAACTTGTACGAAATGAGAAAGCCATCGGAGAGCTTCAGTGCATCATAGATCAGTGTCATCCGTATTCTTCCATGAACAGTGCACAGCGGGCTGTTCATAATATTATAGGCCATACAAGAATAGGAAGAGAGATGAGACTCACAGCGCAAATTGGAGAATTTGAAATGGATGAGGTAATCCTAGATTTAGGATCATAGGTAAATGTTATGACTAAGCAGACATGGGAACAGATGGGTAACCCTAAGTTAGCAAGATCACCTATCCATCTGCGACTAGCCAATCAGCAGAGAGTATCACCACTGGGTCGATTACCGCAAGTACCAGTTGATATTGATGGAGTTCACAGCTTTGCAGACTTTGAAGTCATAGAAATAATTGGCGATAGAAGACCATACCCAACTTTATTAGGTATTGATTGGGCAATCGATAATATGGTTGTTATCAACTTAAAGAAGAGACAAATTACCTTTGATGATAATCATATCTGGGTCATTGCACCGTTGGATCCTTTCCAGGGTCCTCACTAAATTGAACCTATCAGAGCAGAGGAGGATGTGTGCAACATGGAAAGCCTTTATCAGATGACTGCTAATCAGAGTGATTACATCAACCCTACCACAGAAGGAAATATCAGTTGGCAATGCGACAGCTCATGCGCATCAAATTCAGAGGTTGGTTTAGAAAATTGGCAGAATAGACTTTACAAAGTCTCAGCTCGTAGATGTACGTTTATGACTAAGTCACTGCGATGGATTGACGTAGAGATTATTGGCATTCCATCGTTTCATGGCTTAGCAGATGTCAATGACTTTTTACAGTGGTTTGAGCAAGAAATTCCTCAGGAGCAGAGGATGACAACTATGGACCTTGCAGTAAAAGCCACACCTACAAGATGGTGGCTTGCACATAAAGAACATATCGCATCATGGGATGATATTAAGAGACTAATGGCAATCAGATTTTCTAATGACAAGGAGCCTTTATAGCATAAATACACAGGAGAGAGTGACCCCAGGTCACATATTCAGATTTGTGAATAGAGTTGGTCGGATATTCTAGAGGATGAATGGGTTCACCTATTCATTCACACTTTAGACACAATTCCAAGCAATTGGTACACTGAGACAGAATTGCACAGAGGAACCATCACATGGCCACTTATGATAGACAGCTTCCTACTCACTTTCACTTTTGAATCTAAGTATCCAAGCATTGATCAGGCTCTAGATGTAATAAAGACTAAGATATTTGACGACTGTACCCTATTAGTGCCTACTCAGCCTAATTGGGCCAGCCAATTGGAACATGTGCTAGAATGTTACAACTTCGCAGCATAGCCAGATGATGAGGATGAAAATCCTCACAATGTCAACATTCCTGAGTCATAAGGGACTCGCGACGTTGATGGACCGAGACTAGAAATTCCCACTATCACAGAACCTATCAATGTTAAAAAGATCAATATTGGCACAAAAACAGAACCAAAGTTTTCCTCTATTGGAGACTATTGGGATCATGTAATAGTAGGACACACCACAGATCTCTTACATGACTATCAAGACCTATTTCCCACTAAGTTCACAGAGATGAAGGGAATAGTAGGAGATTTGGGAGTCATGCACATACCATTGAAAGAGGATGCTAGGCCAGTTAAGCAGCGTCCATACAGATTGAATCATCGCTATAAAGAAAAAGTTAAGGATGAAATTGATAAGATGCTAGCAGCAGGCATCATTGAACCTATAGAAGAGAGCAAATGGGTTAGTCCCATGGTCGTGCAGGAAAATAAAACCAAAGGATAAATCAGGATTTGTGTCAATTTGTGCAAACTCAATGACGCATCACTTCATGACCCATTTTCAACACCTTTTACTGATGAAATTTTAGACAATGTGGGAGGACAGGAGGTCTACTCCTTCACTGATGGCTTTTCAGGCTATCACCAGATCAGAATCCATTCAGAGGATCGACATAAGACCACTTTTGCGACAGAATGGGGCTCATTCCAATACACGGTAATGCCCTTTGGTATTAAAAAGCACCAGCTATCTTTTCTAGAGTAGTAGTTGCTGTATTTAAGGAATACATCCATAAATTCTTAGAAGTCTATTTTGATGATTGGACTGTATTTGGATTAATCAATAAGCATATAGGAGATTTAAGTCTCATGTTAGAGAAATGTAGGCAATATCAGATTTATCTTAACTTGAAGAAATGTAATTCTGTGCGCCATTTGGTATTTTGTTGGGTCATATTGTTTGTAGACAAGGCTTGATGGTAGATCCTACAAAGATTGCCATCATTGTTAATCTTCCAGCACCCAACTCAATCAAGCAATTGAGGACAATGCTCGGTCATACCAGTTACTATAGAAAATTCATCAAAGGTTATGCAAAGATCACAACACATATGGAAAAGTTGTTAAAGAAAGAAGTGAAATACCTATGGAATAAGGAATTCCAGCAAAGTTTAGACACACTTAAAGAGAAGATGGTTACAGCACCCATCTTAGTATTCCTAGATTGGAACAAGCCATTTCATGTACATGTGGATGCATCTGGCATTGCACTGGGGATTGTCTTAACCCCTCCAAGAGAAGGGGGTATTGATCACCCTATCGCGTACTCAAGCAGAAAGCTATCTACCGCAGAAAAGAACTACACCACTACAGAAAGAGAAGGATTAGCTATGGTGTATGCTCTATAGAAGTTCAGGTACTACCTATTGGGTGCCCCATTCAAGATGTTCACTGACCATTCTGCTTTAAATTACTTGGTCAATAAACCAGTATTAGGAGGAAGGATCTGTAGATGGTTACTCTTATTTTAGGAGTATGATTTTGAAATTATTGTAAAACCAGGAAAATTAAATGCCGGACCTGATCATCTGTCGCGGACAGATTCAGGCGAAGAACCAAGTAATTTAGAGGACAATTTTCCAGATGCGCAATTGTTTTCTATCTAGATCGCAGATGAGTATTACGCTGATATTATTCACTTTCTCACTACAGGGTGGGCACGTGTTGAGTTTACTAAACAACAGAAGAAATAGTTAGTTGTTAAAGCAGCAGACTTCACTTTGATCGTAGGACATTTATATAAGTTAGGTCCAGATGAAGTCTTGTGCAGATGCGTTATGCCACATGAGAAAGAGGCCATTATCAAAGAAGCACATTCAGGTGCCGCAAGAGGTCATTTCTCAGGAAAGCCGAATGCTCAGAAAATCCTAGCTGCAGGATTATGGTGGCCTGCTTTGTATAAAGACACTAAGAAGTTTTGTAGATGCTGTGATGTCTGCCAGAGGGTAGGAAAACCTTCACGGAGAAATGAAATGCCGCTGTGACCACAGATTACATTGTGGGCATTTGAAAAGTGGGCTATAGATTTTGTGGGTCCTATCAACCCACCTGGGAAATGAACTGGTGCTAGATACATCATCACAGGAACATAATACCTCACCAGGTGGGCAGAGGAAAAAGCAGTAAGGAATTGTGATGTTGCTACAGCTACACAGTTCATTTTTGAAAACATCATAAGTAGATTTGGATGTCCAGTAATCTTGATGAGTGATCAAAGAACACGTTTTCTGAACCGCACTATTGAGGCCTTGACGAAGGAATTTCAGATCCAACACCATAAGAGCACTCCCTACCATCCTCAAGCTAATGGTATGGTGGAGGCGTTTAACAAGATTCTAGAAAATGCTCTTACTAAGATCTGTAATAGCCAAAGAAATGATTGGGACCTTAGGTTAATGTTGTATTATGGGCTTATAGGACTACATGCAAGAAACTTACAGGACACACACCTTTCAACTTGTTGTATGGACAAGAGGCTGCTATGCCTATGGAATATATTATTCCCAGTTTAAGAGTTTCTCAAATTACCGAGATGGTTGATACAAATACAATGAATGAAAGACTAGTGCAATTGATTGCCTTAGAAGAAGATAGATTCATCGCAGGATTTCATCAGAAAGTGCAGAAGGCACGAGAGAAAGCTTGGCATGATAGGCACATCAAGAATAAGATATTTTAGACAGGAGACTTCGTGCTCCTCTATGACAGTAAGTTTTTTAAGTTTCCAGGGAAGTTCAAAACGCATTGGTTAGGGCCATATCAGGTTCAGCAAGTTACAAATGGAGGTGTCATTCAGCTCAGCAAACTGAACGGGGAGCTTCTTCCCACTTTGATTAATGGCAGTAGACTTAAGCTTTATAGTGATAGCCACTCCACCTCCTAGCCCTAACTCAGATAGTTCAGGAAGTGCAGATGTCCAGTGTAGTTGAAAGGAGGCATCGCACCAGTAATTAGTCTACACAAAAAAACAAAAAAAAAAGTACTAAGTATGAGGAATCGCATCAGAAAAGTGTATGTTGTGCAAGTCATAGGACGCTTGCGGAGTTTTTGAACATTGCAGCGTTCATGCCAACACTTTGGTTCGAGACAATGCAGTGTGGAATTGCAGCGATGCGATGGTCCCCATGCCATGTAGATGATTTTGAAAAGAGGCAGAGGGCTAGTCACTTCGCCTTCTGACAAGTAGTTAATCCAGATACGACAACTATACGTTGCCCTAGATTTGGAAACAGTATAATGATTTGTCCAGATTTGATAAATCTTTGACGAGACCGGCACCTACACGCAAGTTTCAAGGGAAATTTTATTGGATTTTCAGCAATTAATGAGGATTGAAACGACGGGTGTTGTCTTGTCCATGCAATTAATACCACCGACGGGTCTAGCCAAATGACCGTTGCTTCAAATATTATCACCTTCATTATAAATTCAGAGATCATTCATCCAGAAGGGTTACTTTTGCGATTTCTGAGAGTATAGAGCAATTTGTAAGAGTTTCCCCTATGAAGAGATACTGCAGTTACAAAGTGCTGGTTTTCCCCAATTTCGCAGCCATTTCCAGTTCATAGCATTGCACCCAGTGGTTTATGTCCGAGACAAAACCTTTAGAAGACATTGTGAAAAGATTCCAGCGTGGTGGCCTTATGTCCGCTATGACGACACCGCCCAAGGTTGTGAAATTAGGTACATCATAGGTCAGACAGCCGCCAAGGATGAGGAGTCAAGATCAGATAGTAAAAGAGTCTAGCCCAGAGCAGAAAAGAAGAAAGACGAGAACATCACTGAATATAAGAAAATAGAGACGAAGAAAAGTGAGAAAGAAGAGATCTAACAGAAGGGCTCCCCGCTGTGCGCGTGGATTTTCCCAGAAGATCTCATGAAAAGAAAAAAGGACCAAGAAACAGGCATCTGAGACTCAGAAAAACAAAAGGAAATGGGAAAGGAATGAAGCAGAGATGTTTAAAATGAGAGAGACACAGAAAATGTCCAAGAAGGTAGTTACATTAAAGCTGGAAAAGGACATGTCTCCTCATGGAAGTTTTACCACTTTCCCTATATTCAGAATGATGATGGCTTGGATGAGAGTGTTCAAACAAGCGCTCCAGTATAAAGTGAGGTGAATGGTTCAAAACTGACAAAGGTAGCAGGAGATGAGGTCATTGAAACAAATTTAGCAGCTTATAAAGGGTCCGCCATTCATTTATGGAGCTTAACTTAAGGAAAGTGTTGACACTATTTTAGAAAAAACGACACAAGAGTGTGTCAAGGTTATGAATAAAGAAGTCGCAGGACTTCACGAGAGACTTACAAAGACTTCGCAGGAAGCCAAGGAGAAGCTACAGCAAGAGAAACCAGATGTTAGTGGCTCAAGGATGAGCCACAAGTAAGTGTTAGGGGACTTTTGGAGCAGGGCCCCGCAGCTATAGGAAAAGCTGCCATATTGGAAGAACAAGTCGAAGGAAACAGTACCCAAGCGATCAAGAAGAGAGAGCTCAACCACTGCACTTAAGGAAATGGCGAAGATAGGAGGGCTCAACTACCCTCATAAAGGAAAAGGAGCAATGGGCCGAGGTGTTGAAGACAAAGGAGAGAAGAGGATTGTAGAGGAAGCGGCGCCCATACCCACGATCAGTGCCGAGAAGTGTGGAAGACTGCAGGAAGCTGTGGTGTGACGGTAAGCAGCATCCCACGGTACAGATGCGTCGACTGTCACAGTTAGGTTTTTTGGGTTACTGTTGGGAAAGGCCCACAGTGTTGTAACAAGGAAAGACCTTCAGGCCGCCTATATAAGCATGTATTTTGTATTGTAAAAGGGTAGACAGTTGGGTACCTATTCAGACAATTAGCTACCTAGTCAGAGAGTTAGTTAGTCTGTTAGCTCATAGTCAGTTGTATTGTAAGACATTGAGAGAGAGTCGAGCTCTAGTTCTATTATTTAGTCTGTAGTTATCTTACTGTAACCAGTAGCTGGATCCTTGAGCATGAATGTAACAATTCCCAGGGATTGAACAATTTGCAGGGATTGAGAGCGAGAGGAAGAGTATATTGTAAGAAGGCAATATAAGAAGAAGAAGAGATCTAAGAGAGAAGGGCTCTTGGTTGTGTGTGTGGAGCTTCCCAGAAGATCTTAGGCTGCATAATAGGTTGCAGCAGAACTGTGTTTACTCTCTCAGGATATAATATAAAAACCAGTTCCCGTGGACGTAGCTTCCCCCCTAGAAGTGAACCACGGAAAACCCATGTCTTGTGTGACTGTTCATGTGATTGTGTTTTACCTGTTTGCTATCTGTTATCTATTACATGAATGTTGCTTATCAGTTGATGAATGTATGTATGCTATGCTTCATTTTATTGTACGTAGAAGGTTAACCTCAAGTTGAATAGCCTGTATATGAGGTTATCAGTGCTTGATTCATGATAGTTGACAGTTACAGCACTAATTGACTCCGGTATATGAGTTCCACAAGTTCAGTGTAGTTGATGTTAGCATGCTAAACTGTAGAGGTCTAAGTGAAGTGGTTTAACACCCTGGTGAAGGTTAACAGAGTTATTAGACTCAGGAGGGAGGTCGCAGGACCTTGAGAGTTGATACGCATATTGAGCCTCATTATATGACATATTAATAGGGTAGAAAGGTGATATCGCATTGTCTGGGGAGCTGTGGTGTGAGATATCGTAGGGAAGGAGCTCAGCAGAAGAGTAAGTTTGTGCATTGCCCTAGAAGCTACGATACGATAAGAGTCCACTCCCTATCAGTGCCAGCTAGAAGGAGAGATCATCCTCATAGAGAGATCCTGCTGGCTAAGACGAGTCACGAGACCCTAGGATGCTACAGAACCTGGTTGAAGACACCTGAGTCTTCAGCCACCCCATCTAAGATCACTTCAGGTGAGACTTCAGGCCGCTCTGTGAATTGGTGCCGAAAGGGCCAGTGAGCTAGGGGTTTTGTTGGTACAGTAAAGTAAACCTAGTTCTGCCCACTTAGGACCAGCAATATGTTCCCAAATTGGTATTCAGGTCCAGCATTCAATTCCCTACACTCCCCAGCAGAACGGAGTAGCGGAAAGGAAGAACCGGTCTCTCAAGGAGATGACCGCCTGTATGTTGGAGTCAAAGAAGCTTGCTACAAATTTGTGGGCTGAAGCCATGCATGCTACAGCATACATTTAGACCAGGGTGCCACATTCATCCATGAAAGGGAAGACTCCTTTCAAAGCATACTTCAGACACAAGTCGGATGTGTCAAACCTAAGGTTGTTTGGGTCCACTGCATGGGCCCGAATTCTGCTTGATAATAGAAGGGATTTGCAACCTCAAAGCATAGAATGTCTGTTTATTGGGTATCTTGATGAATCTAAAGGATTCAAGCTGCTGGATATAAAGACCAAATAGATCATCATAGAGAGAAGTGTCAAGTTCGATGAGCCTCTTCAGGAGATGGAACTAGTGAAGGAGAAAACTGCTGAATTTCATTCCTATTCTACTGAATATTTGAATGATAAAATTTGTTAGAATAATCAACCCATAGTTTACCCACTTAGACATTAATTTCATTATTTTTGTCTTATTTACCTAGTTTACCCACCTTGTGCAAGTTGTCATTTGCCTATCTATAATGGTCAAACTTGCCTTATTTGACTCATGTAGCACATGGGAGAGCTAAAGGAATCAATTCTACTTTATTCCTGGCCTCCTAAGCACCCTTCTACTTTTTCTGCTTTATTGCCTTCTTTTTCAGTGTTTTAAGGCAAAAGGAAAAGCTAGACTAGGTGAGGTTGACTAGTTTTTTGTCCTACACATCCTCCTCTCTTTTCTCCATGCAAAAGCATGTATGAGCTACCATTCCACCACTCTTTAGCTTGCCTAAGCCTTTTTTCCAATTCGTGAGCTCCATGACAGATTTGGGATCAGGTTTTTACACCTATGGGGGATTTGCTTATTTTTGGTAAGCCTGCTTTATGCTAGATTCGAATTGCTCCTCATGCATTCAAATCCCTGATGTATGTTATTTATTCAGCAACCTATGTTATTACAGGGTTGGATATTTTACACTAATTTAATACAGTTTAGTGTTCAGCTCCAATTTTCAGTCTCTTTGTGAGTGATTTTGCATGATCAATTGTTAATTGTTGTGAGTAAAATTAATCTATCACCTGGTTCAATTTCCACATGGTATCAGAGCCATTGTATATTTTTTCTCTCCTTCAAAAAAATTTTTGCAGCTTCAACATCAGTGACTGGGAGCCTTCTACTGACAGCCGGGACAGATTTTCTAAGCTATGGATCAATCACAGAAAACTATCTTGAGTCCTTTCAATTTATTTGAATGGAAAGTAGAGATGGAGATACTGTTGAGAGTGAAATGCCTCTACAGGGTGACTATGGCAACAGAAACAGATCCCAATGCAGCTGCAGAGAAGATAAAATGGCACAACAGGAGGGATGAGGCTTATGGCCTCCTGTGTCTGAGTATTTCCAGAGACCTCCTTTTCCATCTCGATGGATTGACATCACCGAATGAAGTATGGGAGAAGCTTGCTGATTTTTTGGAAAGACGGATGAGATGAGGGGACATCAAATAAAAAATGAGTTGATTTCTCTGAGTCCAACGAGCTTTGAATCCTTGCAGCTATATTTCTCCAAGTTCAAAGCACTAGTTTTGCAGCTGAAACAGTGTGGTATCAAAAAGAAAGATGATCATATCGTACTGGCCATCCTTTTGAAGCTGGGCCCTAATTATTCAGTGTTTGTTTCGACCTTCTATGCCACAAAACTGACAGCTCGAACCTGGAAGATCCCTAGCCTTGCAGATTTCATGGAATCTCTCACACAAGAATAGGACAAGCTGGTGATGATGGGAACCATCAAACCATCCAAATATCAAGCTTTGATTGTTGGAGATTTGAGGGTGGATTCAAAAACCAAAAATAAATCTAAAAATCCACCTGAGCAAAAGAGAGACAAGAAACAGTCTCCGGAGGATCAAGAAGGTCCTAAGAAGAATAACCAGAAGAGGAAAAACAAAGGTGAAATGAACAAGTGTGCATACTGCAATAAGGGAAATCACTATGAAATATATTGTATGAAAAAGAAGATAGACATGCTAACCCAAATCCTGGAGAAGAATGGCATCTCCCTTCCAGAAATATCAAAGAAGAGAGAAGGAGGATCAAGTTCAGATGACAGAGAGAGAGTTCATGCTCTAGTTTTTGGCACATCAAGCTCACCCAGTTTGATCATTGATTCTGGACATTCAAGACACATGGTTTTGACTAAGGAGGCCTTCTCCTCACTGGATATGTCTAAAGGACCATCTATTGTACTGGGAGATGACTCTCTCACTGAAAGTAAAGGCAAAGGAAGGATAGATCTTGATCATGGTAAGTTCAGCAATGTGCTCTATGTGCCTGGTCTGGCCTCCAACCTCCTGTCAGTGTACCAGATGACCAACACTGGGTCTCCGAAGAAGGTCATATTCTCCCCCAATGAATTTGAGATCATAGAGATCTCAAGTGGTAGAGTCATTGCAAAAGGAGTTGCAAATCATGCTCAAAAGGTATACATGTTCTCACACTTCCTACCTTACTCAAACCCCTCTGCTCTTCTCATTCATGCTAATGAAGCTAGCAAGCTTTGGCATGAAAGATTTGGCCACCTAAACTACAAATATCTATCATATCTTAGTGAAAAAGATATGGTCATAGGGTTTCCCAAGATAAAATTTTCCAAAGGAGTCTGCCAAGGCTGTATCCTAGGAAAACACCCAGACAACAAATTTGAGAGAGCTAGTCATGAGAGAACCTATGCACCCCTTGAGCTGATCCACAGTGATGTTGCTGGCCCATTCCCTCATATTTCCATGAGTGAGGCCAAATATGCATTGAATTTTATTGATGACTTTTCTAGGTATTGCTGGGTTCACTTCCTGAAACACAAGTCTGAATTTTTTGGCCTATTCAAAGTCTTTAAGGCTTTGGTTGAAAACCAGTCTGGAAGGAAACTCAAGGCACTCAGATTTGAAAATGGTGGTGAGTATGTCAACTCTGAGTTTATTAATTATTGTGTAGATGTAGGTATTCAGATGCAGCATTCTATCCCTTACACACCACAGCAAAATGGTGTTGCTGAGAGGAAGAACAAATCACTGAAGGAGATGGCAACATGCATGATGGAGGCCAAAACTTTGCCACCAAAGTAATAGGACGAAGCTATCAACTGTGTAGGCTATATCCAAAATAGGGTGCCTCACAAATATCTTTATGGCATGACTCCCTTCGAATCATGGAGTGGGAACAAGCCAGATGTGACCCATTTCAGGATTTTTGGCTCAAAGGCTTGGGCTAGAATCCCGACAGAGAAGAGGAAGGCTTTGCAGCCCCAAATCCAAGAGTGTCTTTTTGTTGGATACTCTAAATATTCAAAAGGGTACAAACTGATAAATTTGAGCACAAATAAATCCTTCATCGAAAGGTGTGTTCATTTTGAAGAAGAACTCCTTGCAGCAGTGGAAGTTGGTGAAGCCTCTTCACCACCTGAACCTCAAGAAGTAAGTAAAGAGTTTGTTAAACATGATGATTCTAATTTGTTTGATGGAGATGTATTTATTGCAGAAACTAACAGCCCCACAAGGCCAAAATGGGAATCCAAGACACTACATGCAGCAGGTGAGCTAGCTGGGGATCCCAATGACCCAAGGAGGACTAGATCTCAATTTGAGAGTGGTATGTGCATGAAGGATCCTATGTTTACTGAAAAATGCTATTTGATGGTGGAGTCTGATCCTCAAACATATGAAGAAGTAGCAGGAGATCCAATATGGCAAACAGCCATGAAGGAGGAGTTCAGCTCACTCAAGAAGAGCAACACATGGGAGCTAGTGGATCTTCCCCCAGGGAGAAAACTAGTACAGTGTAAGTGGGTCTATAAGACCAAATTTGCTGCTGATGGTTCAACACTAAAGTACAAGGCCAGATTGGTAGTGAAGGGCTACTCACAGGTTCATGGCATAGATTACAATGAGACTTTTTCCCCAGTGGAAAAAATGGATTCCATCAGGCTAGCCTTAGCCATTGCAGCCTCAAGGCAATGGGAGGTACATCATATGGATGTAAAATGTGCCTTTTTGAATGGAGATCTCATTGAGGAGATATATATGCAGCAGCCTCAAGGTTTTTCTACTAACCCTTCTCTTGTGTGCAGGTTGAGAAAGTCATTGTATGGGCTAAAGCAAGCCCCCAAGGCTTGGTATGCCAAGATCGATAGCTTCTTGCTATCACTGAATTTTGTTCGGTGCAAATAAGATCCAAATGTCTATTTGAAGTTATTTAATGGTTCATTAATGATCATTGTGTTATATGTTGATGACCTCCTCATTACAGGAAGCTCACAGGCTGAGATTGCTTCCTTAAAAGGAGCTATGAACCAAGCCTTCTCCATGACAGATTTGGGGCTCTTAAGTCAATTTTTGGGGCTTGAGATTGCTCAAAACAAAGCTGGAATCAAGGTGCACTAGTCCAAATATGCCTTGGTCTTGCTGAACAAATTCAGAATGAAGGATTGCAAAGCAAGCAAAACTCCTTTCCTTTCAGGAGTGAAGCTGGAAGAAGTTGATTCTTCACCGATGGTAAACAATACATTGTATAGGCAATTGATTGGATGTTTGTTGTATCTGACACATACTAGACCTGATATTTGTTATGTAGTAAGTGTGGCTTCTATATTCATGGATCATCCTCAAGAGATCCATTGGAAATTAGCCAAAAGGATCCTTAACTTTGTTCAGGGAACAAGGACACATGGGATCTTCTATAAAGCAAAATCTGATCTTGAGTTGATTGGATTTACTGACAGTGATTGGGCAGGTGATAGCACAAATAGAAAGTCCACTTTAGGATATGTGTTCATGCTTGAAAAAGGGCCAATCAATTGGTCAAGCAAGAAACAGAGTGCCATTGCACTCTCATCTACAGAAGCAGAGTACAGAGGAGTTGTTAATGCAACAACTCAATGTTTATGGTTGCAGGGTTTACTTGGAGAGTGTGGCTTTGAACCAGAGTACTCAACTACCATCTATTGTGATAACCAGAGTACCATTTGAATTTGCAAAGATCCAGTTCAGAAGCAGAGAACTAGACACATTGAGATCCATATGCACTACATCAAAGAACTTGTGCATGATGGCACCATTCACCTACTCTTCTGTTCATCTTCAGAACAAGTAGCTGATATCTTCACCAAAGCATTTTGTGAGAAGACCTTCAGCAATATCAAATCACTGCTGGGGATTGCTGATCATGCTGTAAAAGCATGAGTGGAGACAAGATTCTACAATTTTGTTTTACAGTCCATGTTTAAGGGAGGATTTTCCCAAGTTGGTTTTGCCTCTTTCCTTGTTTAAATGGACATGCAGTATGTAAAGGGTGACTAAGCCTTATTTCTAGGCCCTATAATTTTTTGATATATTACTCATAAGTCAGGCTTAAGGGGGGTTGTTAGAATAATCAACCCATAGTTTATCCACTTAGACATTAATTTCATTATTTTTGTCTTATTTGCCTAGTTCATGTGTCCCACTTTGTGCAAGTTGTCATTTTCCTATCTATAATGGTCAAACATGCATTATTTGATTCATGTAGCACATGGGAGAGATAAAGGAATCAATTCTTCTTTATTCCTGGCCTCCTAGGAACCCTTCTACTTTTTCTGCTTTATTGCCTGCTTTTTCAGTGTTTTAAGGAAAAAGGAAAAGCTAGACTAGGTGAGGTTGACTAGTTTTTTGTCCTACACGTCCTCCTCTCTTTTCTCCATGCAAAAGCATGTATGAGCTGCCATTCCACCACTCTTTAGCTTTCCTAAGCCTTTTTTCCAATTTGTGAGCTCCATGACAGATTTGGGATCAACTTTTTACACCTATGGGGGATTTGCTTATTTTTGGTAAGCCTGCTTTATGCTAGATTCGAATTGCTCCTCATGCATTCGAATCCATGATGTATGTTATTTATTCAGAAACCTATGTTATTACAGGGTTGGCTATTGTACACTTATTTAATACATTTTAGTGTTCAGCTCCAATTTTCAGTCTCTTTGTGAGTGATTTTGCATGATCAATTGTTAATTGTTGTGAGTAAAATTAATCTATCACCTGGTTCAATTTCCACAAAATTGGGGGTTATGACCATGATTTGGATCCTCTTATTTCTGATATTAGTGTGTAGCAATCATCAGATTCTGAATCAGAACCTGAAGTGCAAAATCATCTTCCTACATGGGCCCAACAGACACTCTCCTCCGTAGGAGACAACATTGGAAATCCAGATGATCCAAGGAGAACCCGGTCTGATTTCCAAAGAGAAAGTAGTGCGCTCTCTTGTTCTAATATTTTTCTTTCCGAAACTTTCTATTTGATGATTAGTTCAGATCCAAAATCCTACTACCATGCTTGGAATGATCCGAGATGGCAAGTTGCCATGGATGAAGAGATGCATTCTCTTCAGAAAAACACTACTTGGGAGGTAGTTTCTCTTCCTCTAGGAAGGAAATTGGTTCAATGCAAGTGGGTGTTTCAAACAAAGTTTGCTGCTGATGGAAGCACCTACAAATATAATTCAAGGCTGGTAGCAAAAGGTTTCTCTTAGGTCCAAGGACTGGACTACCATGAGACCTTTGCACCGGTTGCAAAAATGGACTCCATACACCTTGTTTTGGCAATTTCAGCATCCAAGCACTGGGAGGTGCATCACATGGATGTTAATTCAGCCTTTCTACATGGATATATTCATAAGGATATATACATGAAGCAACCTGAGGGCTACATCACTGATCCATATTTGGTTTTCAAGCTAAAGAAGTCACTATACCTGTTAAAACAGGCCCCAAGAGAGTGGTATTCCAAGATGGATGTCTTTCTTCTCTCGGAACACTTTCAGAGATGTAGATCAGATCCAAATGTGTATTTACAGAAGCATGATGGTAATATAATTATCATTGTTTTATATGTTTATGACTTACTGATCACAGGTAGCGAAGTTGCCTCCATTTCAGCCATCAAAACTGCTCTCCACAATGCCTTCAAAATGAATGATTTGGGGCTTCTAAAACAATTTTTGGGGCTTGAAATCGAGAAAAATTCCGATGGGATTATGGTTACTCAGTCAAAATACACTTCAGACCTATTATTCAAGTTTAACATGGCTGAATGTAGGCCTGCACCATTCCCTTTCCTTTCAGGGATTAGCCTTGAAGAAGGAAAAGACACACCTCCCATGGACTGCACTATCTTTCGATAACTGATTGGTAGCTTGTTGTACTTGACACATTATAGGCCTGATATTTGTTATGCCATGAATTATGTATCAAGATACATGCAGCAACCTCATGATCTTCATTGGAAGGAAGCCAAGAGGGTCCTCTAGTATATTCAGGGAACTAGGACGTACAACATTCACTATGTTGCAAACTCTGAGCTAGAGCTGGTTGGATACACAGATTTTGATTGGGCGGGTGATTCTATTGATCAAAATTCAACTTCTAGATATGTATTCATGTTTGGTGGTGGCCCTATTTTCTGGTCAAGCAAAAATCAAGTTGCCATAGCACTATCTTTAGTAGAGGCCGAGTATCGAGGAGAGGTGAATGCTTGCATCCAAGCAGTTTGGTTGCAAGGCATTCTTTCAAAGTTTGGTATTGGTAGTACTTTGTCCATTGCCCTCTTTTATGACAACCAGATTGCTATTAAGATATCCATGGATCCAGTTACCAGGCAGAGGAAAATCATGTAGAGATTCACATGCACTACATCAGGGAGCTAGTGCATGACAGGACCATCATTCTGCAATACCGCCCGACTGATGAGCAGGCTGCAGACATCTTCACCAAGATAATTTCAAAAAATAATTTCACTTACCTCCATTCACTATTGGGGGTGAGTTAATCAGGGTGATTCAAACTACTTTCAGTGTTCAACTTGAGGGGGGGTTTTCCCACTGGGTTTTTCCTCTTTTCCTCACTTAGTTTGTTTTGAGCATTGTTTCAGTTTCAACATTGTACAAGGTGACCTATGGCCTTAGTTGTCGAGGAACTAGCATTTTTATGCTTCTATATTTTCTAAATATTCCTGAGTATAGCTTAAGGGGGGGTGTTGGAGACATTTACCACCATACACACTCTTTTTGGTCAAATTGGCCTAGTTAAACCACTATCCTAAGTATAATTGACATTAATTGACATTAGTGGAGGATTAATTGACATCATCTAGTTGCACCCATACCTACCTATAGTCAAGGAGGCTAACTTAGCCTTCTCCTACAGTCAAGGAGGCTAACTGGAGCACTCCGGGGCTGATCTGAGTGATGTTAATGCACCTAAATGCTAAATGGTGGTTACAATTAGTTAAACAACTCAATGAAGGCACCTCCATTCATTTAATTGATTATTTAATGATTAATTAATGAACTGGAGTCAATAGGGGCGCCTCCACCAACTTCTGATGTTCAATTCAGCTTCAGTTAACCTCATCAGGGTTCATTGAAGTCATTGAAGCGCTAGCACTTGATGGTTGGCTTGATATGACATGTGTCTAATCTCTTTCAGTCGAGACTCAATCATTTGTTGCATTTCGACTTCAGTTAGGGTTTAGGTGAGTCAATTAGGGTTTTGATCAGTGGTTAACTGAGTGCGAACCATGGCTTACATTCAGTTAAGCTAGACTCACTCATTCAATTTGAATGGCCTCCTTGCGGATTCGAATTGCTCATTCATTCATGCTTGTAGCATGACATTGAATTGTAATCATTCATTCTTTATGTGAATACAGAGCGGTTACTATTCCTGTAGACCGATTACACCATTTCATGAGTTATTTGTTGATTAATGTTTGATGAGATTGATTCTTTGTTCCTAGATCAATATACAAGATTAATACTATAGTGATGAGTATGCAGGGTTATGACACCACTACTTCGACATAATTGTATTCAGTAGACTATGATTTTTATACAATCTATTGACAAATTTAGACTGACAAGTTTACAACTGCAAACTACTTCCTAAAGGACATCTTTCTATACAAGCTTGGATAGCTTTGTGTATCAACTGGTGAGCAGCACCAAAAGCTCATTTTGGATGTGCACTACAACAAGACCATAGGACATTTTGGAATCGCAAAAACACTTGTTATCCTCCAAAATTATTTCTACTGGACTTCACTTAAATCTGACGTCAACAAGTACATTCAATCATGCATGGTTTGTGTCATTGCTAAACCATTGAATCGATGACAATGACTGTATACACCCCTTCTAGTTCCTACTCAACCATGGGAATCTATTTCTATGGATTACTTAATGGGATATCCTACTACCAAACATAAGCATGATGGGATACTAGTAGTAGTCAACAGATTTTCCATTATGGCTATACTTATAACATGCAAGAAGACTATAGCAGCACAACAGACTACTCATCTCTTCTTTGAACATGTGTGGAAACACTATGATCTCCCAACGACCATTATTTTCGACAGAGATGCTATATTTGTTAGCACCCTTTGGAAAAATCTCTAGCAACATCTCGACACAAGACTTTCTTTTCAACAACCTTCCATTTGTAGACAGATGAACATACGGAAGTTGTAAATCGCTTAGTCGTACAATTGATTCTCATGTACAGCCACAAGCATCATAAAAAATGGGATTACATCCTTCCATACATACAACACAAATACAATTGTGCTCAACACAGTTCTACAGGAAAGATCCCATTTGAGATCTGTTATGTATTTCAACCATTATCTCCTATCGAATTAATCAGTTCCTTGACACATTCAAATGACACTAACTTTGAAGGACAAGAAGTAGAGAAAGCATTGAAATTCAAAATCAAATATACAACATCCAGAAAGTAGCACAGGAGAATTTTCAATGAGAAAATGCAAAAGCTAAGGCTTGACACAACAAGCATTGTATTCCTCATTCATTTCAAATTGGGGATCAGGTCTGGTTACATCTAAAGAAGGAGTGCTTCACTGGTCCATACATAAATTTGAAACCTTTGCGATATGGTCCATACAGTATCCTTAAACAGATTGGAGAAAACTCTTTTTAGCTCGAGATCCCTTCATTCCTTAGCCTACATCCGGTTTTCAATGTAGATCTGTTTCGACCATACCATGCACCATTGTTGGAACATAACGACTTGCGGACAACAAAACCTGAAGACATCAATACAGATGTTCAAGAACCTCTTCTTTGTGACACCATTGTGGTACGATGCATATGCCTTACAAGGACAAACTCCATTTCCTTGTTTCAAGTGGCTAAATCTGGACAAATCCCCATGCAAGGAAAATGGTACTTTGCTCATGAAGTCACTGACAATTTTCCTCACCTGAATGAATACACAATGGAGACCATTGTTTCTTGAGGAAGGAGGAATGATCCAACCAGGAGCCAACAGGTTTTCCTTGACAAGTTTTCCTTGAAAACCTCTAACTGACAGGTTCATTGTGACATGTTTAGACAGCAAGTTCACGACATGTTTAGCCGGCAAGTTCGCTACTAACAACATATCAACATGCTCTGCGACGGTTGAACTTTTGACTGTTATAACTTATTGTAATTAAATGTAGCGGTAGCCACCCAAACATCTCAAAAACCTTTCTATAATCATGTACATTATGTAATATAGGAAATATTTTTTATCGGCATCTGATTCCTCCATCTTTCATGGAGAAAAAGTAATAAATTGGTATGAATTCTTGCACATTGTTTGTGTGTGTATTTCTTGTCAACCTAGTGTGTTTTCTGCTTTTATGTATCTTTTTATATGCTTCTTCCATAACAAAACTCGACTCATTCAGTCGACTATTGTCCCCAGTGTGCACCTTGGCACGACCTGGATCACCTGCTCCTCCACCAAATTCTCTGGTTCACACCCAACTGATGTGGCCTTGTCTTCTCCTTCATTATGTGGCTCAAGAGGTGACTGTAAATATGATTTATGAAATTATTTTAAATCTAATTAAAAATATGTCCCATTATCCTCACATGAACCGACATCATTAGTAGTGATCCGTAGATCACCCACAAAGAAGCTAGAAGTGCATTCAACTTCCATTTCTTCTCCCATACTGCCAAAAACCTGATGATGGGATGTTGGGTCTTTAGTTGTGCAGGGTGCCTCATCAACTTCTTCTACACAACTTTCTTCCCTCATGCAGTCACTTTGCAGTAACTTGCATTCCACCATGATATTGTTTTCACTTTATTCACAGATATTTGATGTTGAGCACTTAGAAGGTGAGACTTCATTTTGTTGCAACCTTTGCTCCACTTCTCTCCACACATTGTTGACAATATGTTATATTCTATTCTGATATGATTTTCTAAAAGAATCCATATTCCTAGATAATATTCCAATCTCATATTCACAAAACTTCTGAAAATAAAAGAACTCCTGAATGTATTTACTTAATGTTTGATATCTTTGAAGGTACTCAAACGCATCCATTAGAGAGAATTTGAGGTCAAAAATGGGCCTCCTAAGAGATGTACTACAAAAATATAAGATATATTAAAATATTATGAGTTAGGGGTTTTATGGGGTAGGTATATATGACAACTCACCTCCTACACTACTTTTTATGCACAATATAAATAACCATGGTTGAGTTACTTTTCTAAATTGACTATAAATAAAATTAATAAAATAACTCTACAATGATGTGACTAAGATTCATTGTGAATTCCCAAAAAATTATTGTCCTTTAACATTTATTTGTCTTGAACTTGTAAATAAAATTAAACAAAAATGAATTTAATTTATATGCATAACTAACATATTTATTTCATATAAATATCATTCATGAATTTGATTTATTTTAAAAGTACAAGATTATATATATATATATTAGTTTGACATTATGATATTAAATACAATTGAGTGAATATATAATTTAAAATTAAAAAAACATGAAAATGACAATATATTATTTTATAAAAAAATGTGAAAAGACATTTTTATGAATTATGAGTACTTTACTTGAAAATGACAATAATATTATTTTATGAGAAAGTGAATTGTGAGTACTTTACTTGAAAATAACAATAATATTATTTTATTAAAAAGTGTGAAATGACTTTTATTATGAGTACTTCATTTTATGACTTAAAAGTACTTGTACCACTACCTTGGTTAACTATGAGTTTTCATCCACCATAGAAAATGTGACAAATAAGCATTCTTAACTCATGCAATGCCACCTCAACCATGGGGGATGATGTCATCTACTAGAATGTAATTGGTTGATTTTTATAGTACATTTTGGTCCTTTTGAGGCCCATTTTTGACCTCAAATTCTCTCTAATGAACTTCTAGTTCCTTTCCTACAATGACCATTCTATCATCAACAATGTTGAACTCTGGTGGATGAAACATTTTTCTCTATAAGCACATAATTTCATATAAAGAGTCATCTTCATCAACATTAGTAACCACATAATTGTAATAGGATGCTTCCTCAACATTCGATTCAAAATCATCATTAGCTAGTGCTAGTCTCATGGCTACAAATTCCTTCCTTCTCGAAAAAGGTGACTTGCAATCTTGTTCAAAATGGATCCTTCTTTCCATAGGATGAGCCAAGGAAAGAGCTATGATACCTAGTATAATATCCCTTATCTGATATCATGTCAGAATATTAACTCTGCTGCAAATTTGATTAAAATTCTAAATGAAAATTTGCACTTAATTAGTCATATCTTGAGACTAGGAAAAAAAAGTAAATCTTGCTGATACTTTTGTAAATAGTGCAGCGGGATGATAGAAGAAACCAAGCACAATTTAGGACATATAAAGTACCTTCCTTTTCACATGTAAACTGGGTACCATTTAGGTTTCGGAATCATCTCCGCTGAATCCTACTCCCACGCTTCTGGGTTTCCCAACCGTGCAACTAAGAATAGCTTTCACATCAATTCAACCAAGGGTTTGTGCAAGGTTTATAGGTGTTATATTATAGGTAATAATAATCAACTAGGCTTTCATAAATTTTGGAATAGATATGGAATTATTTGGGTCTTTTTGGAAAGATTTTGGGAAAAACTAGCAGTTTTGGCTTGAGGAGACCCTGCGCAAAGATGGATGTCAAGCAGTGGTACGAACTCAATGAAATAGCTTTATGCAAGCTTAGATAGGTAGTGGGGTGATTTAAATTCCTACATCAACTTTAGTAATGACATTTGAATGCATAAAACTTCCAGAATGATGAAAACTGTAAAACTAGTAGAATTTTCCTAGTCAACTAGGAGGGGTGTGCATAAATTGATGAATTTCGAACCATATTTAATGCAGACCTGATAATGATATATCTCAGAGACTAATATATCATTTTTTACATATCATATCATTTAATACTTCTTCCCATGGAGATCACTGCATTCTTATTGCATAAAATGGATAAAAAGACCCATCAAAGGGAAATAAAAGGCTCACTCGTTAAAACTTAACATTAGAGCTCTCTCGAAAAAAGAATTTATGAATTACAGAATTTATTATGAGTGGATTTGGGATGAGTATTTCATGAACATGGGAGTCCAAAAACTAGCACCAAGCTTGGGACAAGATCGTAGGTGAAGTTCCCTTCACTAGAGCTCATATTAAATGGATAGATTAGTTGATGTAGAGGTCTGATCTAAAGATTAGGGTGCTGGTACTTAGCTCACCATCACCTGCATTGAAAATGGAAGGGGATTAAGAAGAGAAGGGAAAGGGACTTGGGGCACATCTCCCAAGAGATAGAGGAACATCACTCATTCTAAAGTCGAGCTTCACTTAACACAAATCATTCATGAACCAAACTATGAAATGGAGTTCCAATTGTCTTTAAATAGACCCTAGGTGATTTGTTGAGCAAGTTACCACTTGGTAAACCCTAGCCCTAGCCACATGGTGCGTACTCCTTGAGAAAATAACATGTATGAAACAAGAGAGATGTTTCTCTGACACAACCTTTCATCCAAATTAGAAACTCTGCCCTCCTTAGGCACAAAGTTGCTTTCTTTTGTTTATGACATTTTTTTGCACTTTTTTGTTTTGTGACTGAACCTCTGAATGGAAACTAAGCCCTCCTTAGGAGCATAGTTTCCTGATTTTGCTTATGATAACTTTTCTGCACTTTTTCTTTTGTGACTGAACCTGTAAATGGAAATTGCACCCTCCATAGGCCTAGAGTTTTCTGATTTTCCTTCTTACTGCTTTTCTTGGCTTTTGGTACTTTTCCTCTTTTCTGACTGCTTGTTTTTTCCAATGCCTTTGACAGTTTCTAATTATCCTCCTAGGCAATTTGACTTACCCAAGTGCGTCCTCCTCACATGGAAACTTATTTCCACATATTTATTTGCACATTAATTAATAATGACAAGAAATAAAACTAAGTACAAGCATTGTAAATAATAATTTAGCAAAATTACCTAGGTTTGTTAATTAATTCATCTTTGACCCCCTAGGTGTTTGGAAAACGGTCAACGATTTTGATGTCCCTTTAAGGGAGGGATATGATAGAAATCTTCGAAACTACCCCTTTGTTGTAGCCTAGTAAGTTTTGAGAAGAATGCATCCTCAATGATTCCTTGAAACCTTCTTAAGAAGTTGGTCATGAACAAGTTCCAGGTCAATGAGAAATTGTCTCCCTTCCACCACATATACTAGTTGTAGTCATATCCTTTGAGGTGCATTGATGCATAGTTGAACTTTTCTTCATCCATTGTAATGTTATATATGTCGAAGTACTATTCTGTTGTATTTAACCAAGCAGTAGATTCGTCTTCTCCTCCATTATATTTCATCATTTATATTTTTTCTCTAGGAAGGTGCATTATGAACGACTAGTATTGAGCACCTTTCAGTTTGTTGTGTGTTGGGGACTTAGAGTTGTGAGATGAAGTAACTCACATGTATGAACTAGGTTGTTCATGTTTTTGGTCTTTACTACTCTGCATATTTTGTAATATCACCTTGATATCTTTATGGGTCTTCATCAATTTTTGATCCAACATTTTATGTTCCTTGCTCATAATGTTGAACTTGTCGTCCATTTTCTCCTCATTTACTTGAATGACTTCATCCTTGATTTCTTTCTTAAGTGCCTCCTGGATCTTGGTGATCATTTCCTTGAAAGATTGGATGTTGTTCTCTATTTTCTCACGTTGTTCTCTATTTTCACAATTTGGGATTTTAACTCTATCGTCATGCTTCTTAGATGTGGTGGTGAACAATTAGACCCAATTTTGGCTTATGACAAGTGGAAATATGTCTTTGGGAAAATGATGAATCTATAATAATAATTACTATAATTATTGTAAAACTAATAAATATTATATTTAAATACTTTTTTATGATTTAAATTAATATTTTAATAAAAATAAATTTTAATTTTAATTAAAAGTCAGGGTTTAAATAAAAGATTATATAATAAAAGATTATCATATAATAATTTGATTAGGGTTGGCGTGATCGTAGGTGACTGGATGGTCGCGTGGAGCAAGCATAGGGGATGTGGGAGGAGATGCAAAGGATTACGACGCGGGGAAAGGAGGAGCGTGGGATTGAGAGCGTGCAGGAGGGGAACGCAAGACAAAGGGGGTTGCGATGGTTTATGGTGGAAGTGTGAAGGGAGCACGGGGAGGAAGAGCTTTGGGGATGGAAAGGACAAATGACGTGGAGGGAAATGAGGTGGTGGGTGGATGAGGAGACGAAGGGCGGGGAAATGGGGAGAATAAAGAGATGTGTGGAATCAACCAATGACTGGATGAATGGATATGGAGAGAACTCAGGCGAGCAGCGTTAACGATCCTATACCGAATGGTACAACGAGTTCGATGTTGTAGGAAAAACTCGAATCCTAGGTTTACACGTGGAGATGATTCAACTCTAAAAATATTATATATAGAAAAATTAAATGTTAGAATAGATAATATTACAAATGATTTGACCTCCTATAAATATGGCTGCCATTGAATATGAGGATTCATGTCGTCTTGTTAAACATAATTATGTTTTCTTATTTATTACTTATTTGTTATTTTATTTATTATTTAGTGAAAAACTTATTGCTTTTTATCAATAAATTCAATACTTTTGATCGAATTTTGAATAATACTAAAAAAGAGTAAATGTAAATTAATGATAAAAAATTCAAATTAACTTCAACAATATGTTTGGTTTTTATTGATAGAAGTTTTGTTATGACTAAATGAAAATCTATTTATTCCAATAATCATATGTTATTTATTTTGTGTTTGAAATTTAATTTATATATTAGTGTTAGTGCAATTGTTTAGTAGCTAAATGATTAAATTTGTTAATACAAATTTATACAACTATAAAAATTGTTAAAAATAGTTTCTATTTGTGTATAGGTATTTTTGCAATTTTTCCCATATATATATATGTAAGAAGAAGAGTAAATGCAAATAAATGATATTATAATGTAAGAAGAAGAATTGTAAAAAATTCAATTAACTTCAAGAATATGTATGGTTTTTATTGATAGAAGTTTTGTTATGACTAAATGAAAATCTATTTATTCCAATAGTCATATGTTATTTATTTTGTGTTATTTATTCCAATTTCACTAACACTAATATATAAATAAAATTTCAAACACAAAATAAATAACATATGACTATTGGAATAAATAGATTTTCATTTAGTCATAACAAAACTTCTATCAATAAAAACCATACATATTCTTGAAGTTAATTTGAATTTTTTACAATTCTTCTTCTTACATACATACATACATACATACATACATACATACATATATATATATATATATATATATATGAGAATTAGCATAACCTTAAAATTAAGAGGTCAAGCATTAACCCACATTATGAAGGCCTTAATATAATCAAGCATTTTATTTTAAATTTGTAAATCCTTATTTTTATTAGTATGATTAAGCCAAGACCGAACGCGCACGAGAACACGACTTCAAAAGATACAACTCTTCATACAGACTCAAATAAAGCTTTTTCATCTTCAAATGGTGAAGATCATCACAAGCGCAAACTCACATTGACCAAAGTTTTTGATCCCAACTGATCACACTACATCTAGAGGGAGAGTATACGCTACTGTTTTTACAGACTCATTACAAGTGAGAACACTGCTTTTGGTCCCAGCTGATCGCTCGAGGAATAGAGGGAGAGCATACATAGTGCTCTACACACAGACAAAATGAAGAAAGATCACTGAACTCAAAAGCACCTCGTGCCTAAATGAGGGGAGGAGCACCTTATTTATACAAATTTAACCAGTAAACCGGTGACCCGAAACTTACACCTAATAGTAAAAGACTTGATTCAGATCTCATGGAAGTGGATCAAATCACACCTTTTGTTGGCTAAGTCACCCAATCCATGTGAAAGAATCTACGGACTCACAACCATATTGGAATTTTTACATCGTGTAGCTACTATTAGTAGCCTAGGACGCTTTTCATTATTCATTGTCATGATTACAAATACATGGGTTTTCACCACATGTACAACTAGGGAATCTGTCAGAGTCACTATCAGTACTAAATTCGGTGTCCGAAAATAAGCAAGTTGATAAGGTGGCCATTTTTGTCCATTAAAATTATGATAGAGGTCTTCTATGTTGTCTATACTTGATAAGGGAAGCAAATTAATTTTTAATTCATTTAGAAAAAGATCTTTTTTATTTCTATCAAAGATCAAGTTTTTTTGGCTATGAGGATTATCCTCTATGGGATCTCTATTCATGACAATGTTGAGAGTTACAATTAAAGGTCTATGATCTGCATTCTACTTGTTAAAAATTTTCAACCTTAAACATTTTTCGAGTTCTTTTGTTTGTTTGTTTTTTACATAGTACGATAGAAATTCTATATTAATTTTTGAAAAGGCATATCATAGTTGTTAAATTTGTAGAATGTAGGGGGGTTTGGGTATTTGTCGATGCTGAATCCATTTATGCATTCAAAGAAAAAAAATCACTAAATCAACATAAAGTCCAAAATGTCTAGAAAATAAACTAGTCCTATTACAAACACCAAAAGTCATAGTAATTATAAACATTATTTTTTATTATGTAGATTTATAAAATTAATTTTAATATAGGAAAAGCTCAAACCTAACATATCAAATAAAATGTCAAACATAAATTATGAAGTTGAATGTCAAACATAACTTAGCCGTTAGCTGTTAAAGATAAATTTAAAGGATCAAACATAATTTAGTGGTTAAGCATAATTCTATGCTTGCTTGTTTGGAATCTGTTATGTCAGTAATTTTTCTCTCCATTTTGGTTTGTTTTCTCACTTTCAATCATAGGTTTGATCACTTCTCAGTTTTGGTTTTTTTTGAAGAATTT